>JACGDI010005510.1:590452-605951 GCA_014898725.1 Jacaranda copaia
ATTATTATTTATTTATATATAACTATAAAAAATGTAATTATTATTTAATTATACATAATATATAAATTTTAATATTTTATTTAATTAAATAATTATTAATAAAAATGTGTTGACTAACATATTAATGAATTATTAACAAATTATTTTTGTTAGTAATTTTATCAATGGATTACCAACAAGTTATATCTCTCACAAATTTTACCAACGGATTGCTGACGGAATTATATCTCTTGAAAATTTTACCAACAGATTGCCAATGGAAGTATATCTCTCAGAAATTTTACCAACGGTTTACCAACGGAATTATATATATTGAAAAATTACTGATGGATTACCAATAAACATTAATTTGTTGGAAATGTTACTGACAAATTACCAACAAAATTTATTTCACTTGGAAAAAATTACCGACTCATTACAAATGGATTTTATTTCTCTTACTAATTTATCAACTGATTACCAACGAATATTTTGTCCGTCATTAATTCCATTGGTAAATTTATTGACAAAACTTTTTAAAGTTTGATTTTGAAATCTATTGATAATCTATCGATAATTACCAATAGAATTTCTCCGTTGGTAATAAAAGCTAGTTATCTTGTAGTGATTACTGACTTAAATATCAATGATTTTTGTTAGCAGAATCCGACGCCCCTAATTTATTTTATGACAAGTTTGAACGCTTGATAGTGGAGGTTTTTGTTGGTGCTAATTTCAAGTTAGCATCATCATACTTTGATGTGTCAAAAAAGGACATCATTAGATTAATATCGGAAAAATTATAATTTTAGTCCCTCAATTATTGTTCATCTTGATTTCAACTCATTCTATTAGGGATTAGCATATTTGATTCATTTATTTTTTATTTTTTGCACATCGAGTCTAATTTTTTGTAATTTTGGTCATTCGGGCTAAAAAAATTTAAAATTAAGCCCGCAATTGTTCTAATCAGCACCAATTGAGCTCAATTTTTGGGTGTTTTGCATCATTTAGCAAGCTCATGCCACACCATTTCATTTTGCTACCACGTCAATTGGGAAAAAAAAACTGAAATGAATTTAAAATATTGACATGTGAAAAATTACAAAATGTTTAAGATAAGATTGTATATTTTCATATTTTTAATTGAAATGTAGTATCTGAAATGTGGTTCATATCTAAAATGTCGTACACTCTTATGTAAGAGCATGGAAAGTTGAAAACATTGTATATATTCATATTTTTAACTTTAACGGCAGCTATTCAAGTTATTCATACCCGTAAAAAAATTGAACCTATATATATATATATTATCTTGGAAAAAGAAAAATCATCCCCTTCACATTCCCTTGTTACTTTAAATGAAAAGGTACTTTTGAAAAGAAAATTACTAATTTTTAAGTACTCCAAAGAACAAAGAGAGTATATTTAAATAAATTCAATATAAATGTATTATATGTCTTGTAATATAAAGCTTGTCCCACATAAGAAGAATTGAAGATTTTAAAATAATTTATAAAATAGACCTTTTTCGTCTTCTGTGAAAATAAAATCCTTGCAACATATATGGAATAATACATATGATTAATGGAATTAAATTTCTACTATTTAATATCGAATCTAATGATCATATATTATTTTGATTCCCTGAATTAGTACCTTGATTTTTCTGTCTTTCCAAAAGAACCTTAAAATATTACCACGGGATGACATGGTGGTTGTCACCATCTACATACACATTAACACCTGCAATATCTTTCTTTTGGTAGTCCCCCACTAGGAGACGAGGACACTCATAATTTATCACTAAAACTATTCTATATATCTTCTCACTCACAAGAAACACCTCCATATTTACATGCCCGACAACAAACACAATTGTGGTCCCTTTCTCTCTTGATGGTATTTATTACGCCCTTCGTCCCAAAACAACTAACTCACTTGCAATTTAGACAATAATTGAATATTAAAATTTTGAAATTTAGTGATTGTTCTACGTTAAATGCAAGGAATTTTAGCACATAAATGTTGAAAATGTTATATTGTACTATAAATTGGCAATGTAATTTTTTTTTTCTAAGTTAGGGTCGTTTTGAACATAGAATAGCTTGATTGTTCGTGTTGCCTTTTTTGGAATAATTAATTGTTGCCAAAAGCTATTATTCTTGTTGCTTTCTCAAGTTGGTGTAAAGTTTTGTTTATCAACTAGTGGTGCTTCTTTTCAAAAAATTTTATTTCTTTATTTGTTCAGGGTACTAACGCTAGTATGAATTATGCGTCGCATAAATACTATATACATGAATCTTTTTGGATTTTGTTTTTGGTAATAATGTCTTTTATGTTTGCTTTTGATTTTGAATTTAATTGTAAATGTAGTTGAGCTTGCATTATCCAACTATTAAGATTGAGTTAGTTCATTGATCTAATTAAAAGATCAGTTGAAAGCATACGCTTGTCCAAACATTTTTTAATGTTTAAAATATCAATTTATTCAAGTATATATCATTGTAAAATTTAGGTCAGATTGAATCAAATTCATATAAGAATTCACAAATTATAACATATTCGATAATTACATCTACTTTATAGAAAACTTTGTATTTTTTTAATAGGTTGATGATAGGACAAAGTCTATCAGCTTCGTACAAATATTATTTTTATAGTTCACAAACAATAATTTTTTTTGATATTATTTATATTTACCAGAAAAACAAAAAAAAAAAATGGCCCCTTCGATATTGATTATGATCCACATCCTTTTAGGCCCCGTGTACTTTTAGATATGAGATGTTGGGTGATAGGATAAAATGAGCGATGAAAAGTGAGATTTGAATAATTTTATATTTTTTATTGGATGCTTATTTTGTGGGATAATATGAATAATAAAATTAGATTGTTGTATTGAGAATGTTTACATAAACACATCCTATAAAATTTAGATAAATTATTTTAAATTATAAAAGACTAAATTATACACAAATTATATATATATATATATATATATAATTTTTTTAATTATTTTAATATAAATATATTTTTAATATTAAATATTTTTAATTATTTTTAAATTTTTTAATTGATGCCGCAATCAAAAATTATTTAAAATTACAACGCTAAAAATGTAATTAAATAATCATACATAAAATGAGAGATATTCCACCTTTTGTGTTTATAGTGACGGGCCAACAATCTCATCCAAAATTTCAATCAATCAAAATAAATATTGAATGAGATTGGAGATGGGATTTTATCCTCTCTAAGCCATCAAAGTAAACAGCCCCTTCAAGGAACAACTCTCCTCCACTCCTTGAGACAAAAGCCATTGTCTCTGTCATTCATCTATGAAACTATGTCAGACTGTACGGATTTCATATACTCTACCCTAACGGACACATAAACATGGAAATCATTTTGTTTTACTCATTTCGATGTAAATTCTTTCAATTGTTTAAGTAATCTTTCAGTAATTTTTTATATAATTAAGAGCCAATAACAACAAAAGAATGTCTAGAAAAGTGGCTTCGTTAATGCATTGCTAACTTAGTAACTTTTACTATTTTGTAACTTGGAAAATAAGTAAAATTTGTTTCAAGTACCATTTGGATACTAAAGCACCATTTAATATCACATATATAAATATGATGATAATATTATTGAACTAATGGACTACTCAGTAGTTTGAATGTCGTAATAGAACATCACATGAATTTTTTTCTTTTTTCTTTCTTTCCCTTTTCTCATTGAACTAGGAGCTAACTTGGTTAGAATAGGGTGTTTGGATGAATTTATGAACTTTTTTAATTATTTGGTCAATATTTAAAATTTTAAAATTATTTTATAAAATATTTAAGAGGTAAACTTATAAATTTTTAAAATAAAATATTAAAATCTTATAAAGCAAAAAAAATCCTAGCTTTTTATGAAATCCTAACAAACTCTGTAAGTTTTAACCATATTAATTATATAAAAAGTTATCATTATTAATGTTTTATAAATTGTATAATCTTATTCTATGGAAATACTTTGAAAATTTATATAGTTTAAAAATAAAATTCAATATTTTATAAAACCCCAAAATATATTATAAAATATAAATTGTATAATCTTATTCTACGAAAATACTTTGAAAATTTATATAGTTTAAAAATAAAATTCAATATTTTATAAACCCCCAAAATATATTATAAAATATAAGAACTGATACAATCTTTTGAATATACTTAATCAATATACCCTCTAAGTCGAGACATATGAGAGCAGTTACAAACACTATTTTTTCTAAAAAATAAAAATAAAAAATCTATAAACCTTTAAAAAGGAAGAAGCAGAAGAAGAAGCAGAGGAAGAAGAATTTTGCTTCTTTAGAAAACCCTACTTTGTACAGAAGTACAGCATCCTCTCATCTTTGCACATCAGATATCTTTATGGGAGGTACAAAAATATACTGCTTAAATACTTGGGATCATGAAAACTGCACAAATTCTTTGATGCCATTACAACCTTTCGGGGCCACTAAGGTCACTGGCTAAAGAAGCAAATTAAGAGGGCTACCGTTGAGCACTTGCTGCTAAATTTTAGTACGGCTTGGAAATAACTTATTTGAAGGCTACAAATTTTTATTTTTCAACTTATATGTATATATATATATATATATGTCCATCACATTGTGCTTAAACTTTCACTACCCCAACTTTCTGCTTAACTTAAATAAAGATTTCAAAAGCATACTTGCAAATGATAAGTTTTTGTATATATATTTTATAGAAAGCTTGTTGAAAGTGAAGTGATAGAGAGTGAAGAGCAAGAGTTAGGGTGACTCTGCAGGCCCCTTTTCTTTTTCTTCTCCTCTCTTTTCATTATCCCTTTCTCCATTGGCTTTCTTTTTTATTGTCCGGTCGAAAAACTTGTCCTTAAGATTCCATTTGAAGCACAAAGATCAACACATTAGAGTTAATTTCTCCATCAGAAAGAAAAGGATGTTTCTGGGATTCGATTCAATCATATCCTAACCGTGCTTCCTTTAACAGGTGGGTACTTATCTGACAAACTCGGAAGTTTTTGTGGGAATAATTAAGTGAAAGAAAATTTATTTATCTTTGGGAAAATTTTGATCTTGAATTTATCCAACCTTTTTTTTTCCTTTTTCCTTTTTTTTTTTTTGGTTTTTTGGGTCTGTTTGTTTTAGTTATGTTGTGTTCATAAGCAATATGATTTCTTTTACACATGTGGAGCAGATTCAGGACTTGAGATGGTTTCAGACAAGGTCATGCTGCTGTTAAACTTTTGTTCAGAAGTAAATTATCAGCTCCAAGTTTCTTCTTCCACTCTGAAAAAAGATAAAACAGACCGCTAGCCCCCAAAACAAAGACTTCGAATTTTCAAGATCTTGGTTTTCTTCTAGCGAGGAATTCATGTCCCAAAGCTTCCATCAGGACATCAGCGGCTTCTCAAATTCAAATGAAAGGACTATGACAGCAAAGCATCAAGGGGATTGGATGTTAAGAATGCAAGGCTTTGGGCCGCCGATGCCGCCCCCAGCGCAGCCGCCAGTATACGACACTGCGGGAGGGATGCTGAGTGTTGTTTTGGATGATCAGATCCAATCAAATTACCGGTGGCCTCAGAAACAACAGCTGTCAAATGAGGTTTCAGATGAGGTTGGTTTTCTGCATATCTGATGAAACTGAGCAATAATAGCTGCAACTATCATAAAACTTGTGATAGTCTTCAAAGTTCCATGCAATTGGACTAAAATAATTCCTGAATTCATCCATTTTCTCATGCAGCTTCCTTTCATGAGTCATCCTCATGCTAAAGCTTCAGCTTCATCAGACACTCACCTTCAAGGGTTTCACTTGCTAAGCCCTGTGCCGGTGCCAAACATGGAGCCGCCGTCCCAGTTTACTTGGATTCCTGAAAGCTACGATGTTGTGAGAACTGGAAGATCAATTATGGAGGGGCAAGGCCTTTCTTTATCACTATCGTCCTCTTTAAGGAGCTTGGAAGCCACCAAATTCGATAAAAATATAAATCTTGGGCATGGCGAATTATACTTCCATGGTCAAGGAATAGGGCCTTCTAATTCATATAACCCATATGGACTGAAAGATCTTGGGGCTAACCAGCAACTGTTGCATTCTTCTAACAGACTCTCAGATCATGAGAATGAGTTTCACTTTGGGCTTGTGGAATCCACAAGCAGTAGTCCTAATAATGCCCTGAGGAACTCAAGATACTTGAAAGCCGCCCAGGAATTGTTGGAAGAGTTCTGTTGTGTTGGGAGAGGGCAGTTGAAAAGCAAGAGATTCATGAATCAAGAAATAAACCCTAATTCAACTTCAGATATAGGTGGAGTTGCACCAGGTCCGTCTTCCTCAAAAGATCGTTGCCCCTTTTCATCTGCGGAAAGATCTGAGCAGAGAAGAAAAATTAAGCTATTACCCATGCTTGATGAGGTAATTCATGACAGTCTTTAATTTCTCCCCTCAACCGAAATTCCAGAAATATTCAATAGAATCCAATTATCTATTTTATTTTCCTTAATGATGAATATCCCACCAAACCTAGCACTTAGTATAAAATTGTAGGGTTAATTCATTAATTAGGATACTAATTATATATGGTTATTTTACTATGCCATTCTGGAAGGATACATGTCTATGGAATAATCGACATATATGCCCCCATTATATATATAAGCTGTAGCAGCTGGGGAATCGGAATCGTAAGGGGAAAGCTGCCAGAGGCTGCTCCCCGATCTTGAATATAAAATGGAGTATAGTTTTGTTGCTCAAGGAAAATATGGTTCCAATCTTTGTCCACTTGGGGACCATTAATTTCTATTTTGATTCTTTCTTAATTAATCTTGAAATGCACCTGTTAAAATAATGGGTAGTGGTGAAATTATTGGAGCAAGACATCTGATCTTCCCCTGTAATAATATTTGATGGTTCAAAAATGTCAGCCTTTGGGTTTAAAAGGACAAAAAAGGTCTTCTTGAGTACTGTACTTTAAAGAATTAAGAAATCTGGACATCATCATCTTCCTTCTATATTCCTCTAAGATCAATTAATTTAATTATTCCGATCATTATTTGCAATAAATGCATATAAAAGCCAATGTCATAACTTTATTTCTACATTCCTCCTGCCGGAAAAAGCTTGACACATTGCAGATTTTTACGCGTCTTCTCTGGTAGTGGACTCCTCATGCTAGTCATGGTTCCACTAATTTAAGCTTATTTTTGGTTATCATTACTTAGAGGGTGTTCTCGTAAATTTTCATATCTTATAAATTTCTTTTGAATTTATAAAATACTAAATATTATTTTAATTGAAGTTCTTACAATATTTGAATTAGAACTTATAAAACATTACTAATCATAGTTTTATAATTGATATAATTCAAATGAAATAAATTGTTAAAATTTTAAAAATAAATTAAGAATCCTCTATACTTTTTAAAAATAAATTAAAAATTTGTTTTTCTAAAGAGTTTATTATAAAACTTTTATATCTTATTTTATGAACTTATAAGTACCGCTTTTAAAAATTTTATTGAATATTTTATAATAATTTATAAAATATTTTAAAAGCTTCTAAGGTTGGTCAAACACTTCCTAATTTTTCTAAGCCAATTATTTGCGCTAGCTAATTATAATATTATTTTTATCTAGATAATGTAGCTCATTTTTGACACATTTATATAATCAGGTGGACGCAAGATACACCCGGTACTGCGAACAAATGCAGGCAATGGTGAATTCATTTGATTCAGCAGTGGGGCAGGGGGCAGCGGCTCCATACACAGGGCTAGCCCAGAAGGCGATGTCCCGGCATTTCCGGTGCATAAAGGACGCCATTGTCGGGCAGCTGAAGCAGACCTGCGAAGCTCTTGGGGAGAAAGATGTGAGCGGCACAAATGGGTTGACTAAAGGGGAAACCCCGCGGCTGAAGTTGCTTGAGCAAAAGTATAGGCAGCAAAAAGCCCTTCAGCATATGGGAATTGTGGATCCTGAATCGTGGAGGCCCCAGCGAGGATTGCCTGAGAGATCTGTTAACATACTCAGAGCCTGGCTTTTTGAGCATTTTCTTCATCCGTATACTCTCTCTCTCTCTCTCTCTCTCTCTCTCTCTCTCTCTCTCTCTCTCTCTCTCTCTCTCTCTCTCTCTCTCTCTCTCTCTCATATACACTGCAGAGACAAACACATAAAAGACATAAATATACATAGCATTAGATCAAACACTTAAAAAGACATTGCATACCATGCATTAGATCTGCCAATGTACAAAAAGATTTCCGCATTAAAAACCTTGATTTCTTAGCTGCTTGCTGTCTGTGGGGTACATATATAAGAAAAGGACTAAATGTGGAGTGTAGATCCACTGGGTAGATTAGTGGTTTAATGAAAATTTTCTTTCCCAAGAGAAATTAAACATGATAGTTGGAAGGAATGAAAAGTACATGCACAATGAGAGATCATTATAAGGTATTTGATTTTATTTTGAGAGCTTTCGAAAAAATCATATTGGCAAAATAAATTTTTGGAAGGCGCGTTGAGGAAAAATGATATATATATATATATATTTGTTTTGAAGAGTTCTGTCGAATGTTTAAGTTGGAAGTCAACATGAGTATATTTGATTTTGTTTTGGGATAGATATACAATATCTTTTTATTTGCTTAATGGACTAAAAAATATAATCTTACAATTTGTAATAGTTCCATCCCGCCTAAAAATAGAGAAATTAAGATCATGTTAGATTTTATTTTAGGTATTTCAACGAAAATATTTTGCAGAGTGAATTGGAGAAATATGATGTGTATTTGGTTTTGTTTCGAAATTTTATCAGAGATTATTTTAGATTGAAATGGTATTTTTGATTTTATTTTGTGACGAGACAAATTATATAGAATATGTCAAGTTAATTTTATCTAGTTAGTGGAAGTGATAATATAATTTTATATTATTATTTTATATATGTATAATTATAATGTAAGATGACATAAATGTGTGTATATATATATAATAATTATATCTTTCTTGAAAAATAATTGAAGGAAGGTATTTTGGGATGTTTTGAAAATATTTTGAGTACAGTCTTGGAAAAATGAAAATGTTATGTTTCTTTTCTTAGAAGGAAAACATTACGTAGAAATAAAAATAAACATCTGCCTAAGATTTTGGAAGATATTTTCATATACTTATATATATATATATATATTACTACATAGTATAACATATATATGTATGTGGGTGGATGGATGGATGAATGAATTATATGATTGTGGATGAGCTTAAATTGAAAATAGCAGGAGAAATATCCGATTGGGTAAGTGGTGGTACAATTATTGATCACTCCCATGCAGGAAAGTGTAAGTAAATATTAATGGTGTAATGATCGTGCATGTGGGAGATTTCTAAATGAGAAAGTTGTCAAGAGAATTAGTTGCTATTTGGGTTTGTTTTTTTAAAGGCATTTTCAATTTTTTAGCGAAAAAAATAATAAAAAATTAATTATAAGTGTAAATTTAAAAACAAAATATTATTTGAGTGTTTTGTTTAAAATGAAATGATTATGTAGAGTTAAAAATGTGTTGTATTTAGATATTGTTGTATGTTTATATTAAAATTTGTGTAAATGTGAGTGGGAAAAAATAAACTGTAAAAATAGAGAGAGTATATAAAAGTGTGTTTGGAAAAATGTATTAAGAATGAAAATATATGTGAAAATAGAAAAAAAAATTGATAACTTTTTGTTTATATTTTTAGGAGAAAATGAAAATCATATTTGAAAACAAAATCAAACGGGCACTTATAAGGAGTTTGGCTGGGTTTTTACTTTCAATTTTTATTTTCAATATTTTTAAAAATTTGAAAAGTTAGTTAAAGTAAAAGAATTGAAAATAATTTGTATTTGGATAGTTTGTTGAGAAAGTTATGATTATATATAGTTTAGTAGTTATAGGTAGAAAGAGATATTAATAATGAAGAAACGAGAGAAGATATGTAAGTTATTTAAAAAATATGTTTTGAGATGATAATAAATTGAAATATTAAAAAAAAAAATAAATTATTGATAATTTATTTTTTAAATATTAAAAATTGTTAAAACTAAAAATAAAACGTAACTAAACTGCCCCTCGTTAATATTGGTTGTTTTTGTCTCAGGTACCCCAGTGAAGCAGACAAACATTTGCTGTCAAGACAGACTGGTTTATCCAAAAATCAGGTACTCAGTTCCATCTTTTGGTCTCAAAATCGATGCGTCATACCCCTTGAAAGGGAAACTTCATTTTGTCATTTGGTTTTCTTCAATGAATTATATGCAAGTGTATGTTTGTGTTTACCCGATCAAGCATGCACAATCACATATATACATGTTTGCTTGCCTGTATGATTTTATATCACGTATTTAAGTGGATTTTATAAATTATTAAATTAAAATATGATAATGTAATAAAATAAAAATTAATATTTATGCATAATCTTATAGTAAAAAATTAGGACATTAGTTACGATCGATTTATAATTATTACTAAAAATTTGTAGTTTTAATTATGAAATTACTCTGACCAAATTGAAAGCAGATGCCCTTATAGGTTGTAATCCCCTTTATGTCCAATCCACGGCTGATAACTATTCTTTACACACACATATATGAATTTTTTGCTGGGCAATGCATAGTTCATTTGTTGTCTTGCGGATGTACGAGACAATGGATTAATAAATAATAATTTTTGTTGTTTGTGATTTAAAAAAATTACATTTATTAAAAATTGTAGTTATAATTAATTTGTAGCAATAGTTATAAAACTAATTTTCTACCTTTTTTTTTGGGTAGCAAATATCTAATTTTTTGATATTATCAATGATGAGACTTCTTGTTAGCACTATACATACTATTTAAATAGTACATTTTTAAATGTAATAATGTATAACATCATAAGTATCAAAATTTTATAATTTATAATATTGGAATCACAAAAAATCTATTAAAGGTTTAGTTGATTTATTTATTTTTACTGTAGCAAAAGAGCATTTATACAAAGTACGTAGGTTTTAATTGTGATGGGTACAGAGTGATATGGTTAGGAGTGTTTACAGTCTGATAGACATATTAAAAATAAATCATGAGTTATTACGTATTAATGTTCCGCTAATCCCATCTTAAAATAATCTTGGCATGCCTCAGAATGAATACATTAACAACACAATATAAATTTGTATGAGCATATATGTCATGACTATGGTAATGTGATTTGGATCTAAATTTTCATATACAAATCCATTAAGGAAAATTGAATACTATTTCTTATTATTATCAAAGAAAAGCATTGATTGTTTTTCTTTATATCATATCAGTCGTGGAATATTATAGTTTATTCTTTCTCATGATCTTTTGCTTTAGAATTTTGAGTACTATAGGTATAGTCCCACACATATTGCCTAAAAAATTAAGAGATTTTATTTGGTGGATATTATTTTGATCATGAGAGGATTTCCTAACCTGCAATTCGTTAACATAGGATTAAGAGAGTCCTTGGAGAGAAATATCTTGAGTCCCTATCTCTCTCTCTCTCTCTCTCTCTATATATATATATATATATATTCTTATATGTTCAATTGTATCGTTTTGTTTAAAAACTATTTGAAGGTATAATGTAAGTTACTCGAGCAAAATAGTACTTGGTATTCACTACAACAAAATTAATTAATTAGAGATAAATAAATTGAATAGAGATGCATATGGAAATAGTCACCAATTATAATAATTTAAGTGGATAATTTAATATTAATTGTCCTTATAAAGTATTTTAATATTTTTGGAGGCCCATGTACTGAGCTATATATTAGAATAGCCTACAAATGATACACAGTAAAATAATCCCTAAAGAGTGAATGCCTTTGTTATTAATTTTATATAAAAAAAATCTTTAAAATCATTTCCATGTATTTTGCAACTACAACTATAGAGGTGATTTATCCAAATGGCTCTATCGGTTTAAATTTTGTATTTCATCTCCTATTATATTTTATGAATATATGATACATATATTAAATATTTTTTTCATAAAAATAATTAATTGACAATTAAGTACACTTGCATACAAATAGCAAGTTAGAATAAGAAATACAATAAAGGATCCAAGGGGATGACTCCATATTTACACGAGGCAATTTTTCACGGTTTTGAAGGAAAAAATTAGTCCCAAAATTCTTCTATTATAGTAATGATCTGAACATTGTTTCTAGCCGAATATCTGAGATATTTACGCTTGTAGGTTCTGTGCATAATATCTTTGCTTGGCTTCTAGACCTATCTAATTGGCTGTTGACATCCCCCTCTGGCAGTTCCATATACATTAAATGCAGTTTATTTTCAGGCTGTGAAATTTGGTTGGAAGAAAGAACTGACGAGTGAGATTCAGTAATTAATAATTTTAAGATTTAACTATTACCTTGACCAGAAAAAAGGGCAAAAACATTCTTTGCTGAAAGAGACGCTTAAGGGCGGTACGTGGTTATAGTCATGCTCTTCACTTAGTATGCTTGTGGCTTTTTGTAATTATGTAATTTAGTTGGCTTAGCTCAATTAAATTAGATCATTTATGGATTTCAACACTCGAATTTATAGTATTATTATGCTCTTATTTGATAATCCACATTTTAGTTGAGTGCTTATTCAAGTAGACAACATAATATTTATCAAGCCGTAATTTCTTTTATAAATCAATTTATTTGTTAATTTATTGGGCCACAGTCCCCTGCACGAATCCATTTATGTGTTGGAGCAGATTCTTAACAATTTTAGGATTTAATTCTCCTTCATCAAAATTAAAAACCAAAAGGATTCTTCTTGAAAATAAAGAGAATTATGCACTTGATTGAGTATGCTAATGTTTTCATGTTATGTGTCATTCAATTTGGTACTACATACTCAAATAAATTAGATCTGATCGTGCGTGTGTGTATATATATAATAATAATAATAATAATTTCAATATTTCAAACTTTATGATATCATTATATATTCTATATGATGACATTGACAATTCATTTTTCACAATATTTATTATCATTCGATAGTTCATAATTTGTTAGAACACATACAAAGTAGACAACATAAGATTTAAGGTTTGTGCTTCATGTTGAGCCTTCCAATTGGTTATATATTCTATTGGGTTAGATCACATATGATGCATTTATGTTTTACTTTGTGGCATTATTATTATTATTATTATTATTATTATTATTATGTATTATCATTTGTAATTAATTTGTATATAGAATTTTCTTGGAATATAAAATGACATTAATATATTATTTTGTAATTTCATTATATTATATAATATAATTCAATAATTTACCATTCATTTGAATACGCATGCACTGGTGGACGACCACATGAAATTTCGCGCCAGTCACTTGCATGAAGGTGAAGCGGTTTGCGTGCATTAAATAGTGAATGATCTGACTCCAATACTGCAGGATAATTTATTGCTTATCACCGAACTAAGCTGTACTCTCATCAAACCGCCATCAATTCAATATTCCAGGTTTCAAATTGGTTCATAAATGCTAGGGTTCGCCTGTGGAAGCCCATGGTGGAAGAAATGTACCAGCAAGAGTTTCAGGACGAGGTACAACAGGACACAGCTGCAACAAAAGAAGAAATTATCAGTGAACAACAATCACAAACCCCAATGCTAAACACTGGAGCAACAACAACAATATCTTTATCAGGTGGCAAGAGATTAGAAATCAATGCAGCAGAAAAGGACCCTTCACCAAAAAACACCACCAGTTATGGCCAACAGGTGGCGCCACCAGGCGGCGCAGCCACATGCCATGACATGTCGCCGCCCGAGTATCGGTGTTTTATGACGTACGGCGAGGCAGGTGGAAATATGGTTAGTGTGGGGAGTCAAGCTGGGGATGTGTCCCTTACTTTGGGACTTAGGCATTCTGAAAATGTGCCAAGAATGAGCCAACTCTCAATTAGAGACTTTGAGGCCTATTAATCAAACAATTTAAGGAATTAGAATTAACTAAGTGATGTTGTGAGATTATTGTTTTTAAGTATAAGTGAGTGCAATTACTTGTATATAGAGGAGCGAATAATTTGTTACAATGGTGTGGTTAACTTTTGCAAGCATATAAAAATGTATGATTTGATTGTGAGGTAGATACACCTTGAAATTTAAATTAATCATAACAATTTAATTTTTTATTCAAAAGCCTTGATTCTATAGATTTAATTTAGTGAAATTCTATGGAGAATTATAAAATTATTAGAAAATAAATAGAAATATAAAAAACATAAAATGCTATTGCAACTAGTTTGGCACCCATCAAATGAGTCGTCGCCCGCTGAGGCACTATTTTAATTACCATATTCCAAAATCAATGATTTTAATAATTTTGGTCCTTAGAGTATAGTTCATCTTCATCTTAATTTAGAACTATTCTCGATATTTTGCATAGCCTTAAATTCTAATATATTTGCTAAGATCTATTAACATTGCATGCATGTTGCAGATATTAATATTTTAACCATTTGCATTAGTCTTTGATCCTTAAAAATGTTGAGATCTCAAGACTATGAATCAAATTATAAGTTTGAATCCTAGCAAAATATAGGGTTTTTTTCATCTATTTTTACAGCAATTAATTGCTACTAAATTATGGAACCATAATTATCACATATGAAAGCTCTAAATACATTGACAGTTCTTGAACTATTTTTTAACTTTAACTTTTTCGGTTTAATTATAGGTCTATATAAGTTAAATGTCCAAGAAATTCACCAAGGAGATTCACATTTAACAAAGTATTTTAAGAAGTTTGTATTAAAAAGCATCAGATCAAATTATAGAAGTTTAACTAGAAAAACCAATTACCCTTTTGTTTTGTCTTTTTTTTTTCTCTAGAACTATGTATGCTATTTGAGTCCCCCCATTTCATTTCATTTATTTGTCTTTCTTTTTTGTCTGACTGAGCAGTCCTTTTCAAATCACTAAAATCAGATCGTTGTTTTTTTTTACCATTTAGATTTGGTTCTCACTTCTCTGGATTGTACATGTGATTATCATCTTTTGGTCCCTACGGAATAGAGCTGGCTTAGGGCAGGCCCAGCATGGGGGGCACTGCTGCCCTTCACTCCACATTTACAATTATTACACAACTCACACATATACACGTGTGTGTGTGTGTGTTTGAATAGTTATTTGAGTCTTATTTAGCAAGAAAAGAGTTAATTTCTTCTTTGGGTTTAAAAGGCATTGATACTATTAATTAATTAAAAAAATATAATTCGTTAGATTGTTTTCTGGTGGTATTTTCAATTATGTTTGATATTTTCAAAGTATGGAGATTAACCCTCCTAGGCCCATGGGCCATTTCATGTCCACAACTGACAATTGAGCTCTAGTTGGACTGTTTTCAAAAATTTTTGGGAGTGTGATTCTAAAACAGTTCAACATTAATCAATGTAAAAATTATTGTTAGTAGTATATA
>JACGDI010005510.1:606344-620656 GCA_014898725.1 Jacaranda copaia
ATACATTAAACTAGTGAATAATTAAATGTTGTATTTAAAGTCTTTAAAAAATTTTCCATTTAAAATATAAATTATTATGATTAAGTAAAAGTTTAAAATTTAAATATAAAATAAGCATTATAAAAATAAAATATTTAAAGAAAAGAAAAATGAAATAAATGTGAGTAAACCTACCTAACCCCTTTCAAATTACATTTCCCCTGTGCGCTGATGCCTTGTCTCTCTTGCCATAGCCCGCTTTCCCCTTCTTGCTAAAATTTGATTTTTTTTTTAACACCTTAATCTTTGGCAAACCTCCATTGCAGTGGCAAAGACCGACTGCCTTTCACAGCAGCTACTCCTAGGAGGTAGCAGCATTAGCTGGCCACATGAGAGCCAATAGTGGTAGCTCGCCTCATGAGAGCCAGCAAATCCACTGCTGCTGGCCTTTGGTCTCAACCTAGGCCAACAACAGCTCACCTCAATTGGTGGCTCCCAGTTCTGGCGGGGAGCCACCTACATTTTCTCTCTTTTTTTTTGAATATTTTTATGGTTATATAATATTTTTATTTAATTGTGCAAGTGTGGAGATTGGAATTTTGTATATTTTTGGTATTGACAAAGGTAATTATTTTAGTGTGAATTATAATTATATAAGATATGTTTTAGAATAACTTATTAGTCAACGCTCTAAGTTAAATTGTATGAATTGCATTTTTAATTATGTATTGATCAATATTCTTATATGTTGATTTTTTTCTTATTGTTCAACTTTTGAAAAACAAAGTGTGGAATTATGTATATGTTCAGGATTTTTCTCCCAAAAGAGATATGATTTTTTTATTTTGTTTCTTTGGAATTGTTGCATATATTAATGATTGTTATCTTTATTTGATTTTTTAGGAGAATTGTACGTCTATTGTAGCATGTTTATTTGATTGTTTATTGTTGTTATTTTTGCAAGATTTTATTGTGCTATCTATTTAATTGTTATTTTAATAAAATTGTACAACTTTTTTTTTATTAGTAAAAATATGTATTTTATTGTAGGTTAATTAGTTGCCAGGAGAGTCATGACTTAAAAAGAAGAGCGAAAGAAAATGGGTTTTGAGGGGAAGAATGTGAAGATTATGATATCTTTTGAGTTCTCTAAGCATGGATATTCCATATGGTTTTTATGTGTATTTTAATAAAATTGTATAAATTTTTTTATTAGTAAAAATATGTATTTTAATAAAATTGTATAACTATTTTTTTACTAATAACTTTTTTATTATAGGTTATCATTTAGTAAAAATATGTACATATTATAAAATATGTATTTCTTCTTTTCACTTGAACATAAATTATCTTATATCATTAAGATATGCCAACTTTTAAAATATTGTTAATTTGTGTAGTATTGTTAGTTAAAGCATATTATTTGGAAATGTTGGATTAAATAGTATTGTTAAATGTGAAGGTACATGTGGTTCAACAACTTGTCAAGATCCTTCTTTTGAATTATTGGCACTATGAGTTTGTCCTATGCGAAATTTCCATCAAGGACATAATTGATAACATGAAATCTAATGATATAGTTGTTGTTTTGATGCACATGTCTTTTGTTTGTAACCGGCACAAGTGGCTTTAGTGGCACCCTTGGCATCTTTAGCAATAGTACATTTGGTTTTTTACTAATCAAGGTGACTAATGCTTCGTCTTTCGCATAGCTATGTTTATTATCTTTAGTTGTCCTATTTAATTTTTTTAATAACTGGAGGACTTTCATTTGGCTTTTGTTTATTATCTCTAGTCAAGCTATTAATATTCTTGTGCTTTTTTTTTTTTTTTTTTTTTTTTCTGTGTATGCCGCTTTTGGAGATATTATTTTTGTGTTGATATGTTTGTGCATGACTAATAATCAAGTTGTTGGACTTGCTTATAAGGAGAAAAAATGTGTTTAGCTTTTCGAATGGTGGTTTAATAGTTTAAAATTGTAGAAAGCATGTCTAATGATTGAAATTGGATGTGGCATCGATTAGATAATGCATATTTATCTAATGAGTTTGATAAAGGCATTAGAGGTTTTCTAGAGTTTGCTTATTCTCATCATGAGGTTGTTGACCGTGGTAATATAAGATGTTCTTATTCAAAGTGTCGCAACATGAAGTTTGATAATCGTGATAGTGTACATTATCACTTCAAGAAATATAGGTTTTTGAATGGTTATACTAGATGGGATGCACATGTGGAATCTAGGGGAGAAATATCTATAGGAGAATCTTCAAGGTCTAGCAATAATGAAAATGTTGGAATGAGAACCATGGTTATAGATGTTGTAGGCCCCAACTTTAATTGGAGATTTGATAAGGACGAGCATCCAATTGATATCAAACAACCTAATTCCTTTGCACAAAAGTTTTTTGATTTATTAAAAGATGCAGAGAAACCTTTGTGGCAAGGTTGTAAGAAACATACTAAACATTTAGCCCTTTCTCAATTGTTGAATATTAAATCTGACTTCAACTTGCCACAAGCATGTGTCAATTGCGTTATATCATTAATGAAAAGCATGATACTAGGAGATCAGAAGTTCTTGAGTAATTTATACCATGCAAAGAAAATGGTGGTAGCACTTGGTCTTGGTTATGAGAAAATTCATGTTTATGTCAATAGTTGCATGCTATACTACAAAGAAGGCACTGAAATAAATGAGTGCAAGATTTGTGGTCACTCTAGGTACAAGCTTAGAAACCCTAGTTCAAAAAAAAAAAAAAAAAAATGTACCTTATAAAGTGTTGCGATACTTGCCTCTAATTCCTAGACTCCAATGAATTTATATGTCTAAACGCACATCAAGGATATGACATGGAATTGGAAAAATTAGTGTATAGAAGTTAGCATGGCACATCCTGCACATGGTGAAGCGTGGAAACATTTTGATTACACTTATTCTTCATTTTTAATGGAACCACGCAATGTTCACCTTGGATTATGCACAAATGGTTTCACTCCTGTCAACAACAATGTTCTTCCTTATTCTTGCAGACTAGTGATGCTGATTGTGTTTAATCTTTCTACCGATATATACATAGATAAATAATATATATTTTTGAATATGGTTATCTCAAGCCCTAAATCCCCAAGATAAAAATTAGATGTATTTTTGCGTCCTCTAATTGATGAGTTGAAGTAGTTATGGAGTGAAGGGATTAAGACTTATGATGCATATAGACAACAAAACTTTTTGATGAAAGCAGTTATTTTATGGACGATCAATGATTTTCTTGCCTATGGTATGGTCTTTTGTTGGAGTACTCATGGTTTGTTAGCATGTCCTTATTGTATGAAACATACAAAATCTTTTCATTTACAAAATGGATGGAAGCAATCGTGCTTTGATTGCCATTGTCAATTTTTCCTTTCCATAACACATATCGAGGTCAACAAGATATGTTCATGAAAGGTAGATATGAAAAAGGCACTTCTCCTTTGCATTTGTTTGGAGAAGAAGTTAGGAGATGCGTATCCTAACTACCTCCTCTAACATATGATCAATATGACACTTTTAAAGATTTGCCTAGATTCAGCAATACATGTAATTAGGTTAGAAAAAGTATATTTTGGGAGTTGCCTTATCGGTGTACAAATCTTATCTTAATTTGATGCATATAAAGAGAAATGTGGTTGACAATATTTTCAACACAGTGTTGGACATAAAGGAAAAACCAAAGGACAATGGAAATGCACAAAAATATTTAGCACTTTATTGTAATCGGCCCCTGCTCCATTTGTTTCATGATCATAGAGGAAAACTTTATAAGCCTAAAGTATCTTATATATGCTCTAAGTGCACAACAAGTAAAAGAAGAATGCAATTAGGCTAAAAACTTAAAATTTCCTAATGGGTATGCTTCAAATATAGCCTGATGTGTGAATGAAAAGTAATCAAAGATTTATTATATGAAAAGTCATGATTGTCATGTGTTTATGCAAAGATTGCTTCCAATTGCTTTTCATGATCTTTTGCCTAAATCAGTGTGGGAAACAATATCAAAGTTGAGTGTTTTCTTTATGGACGTATGCTCAATTGTCTTGAATGTAGAGCATATGGAACAACTAGAGAGAAATATTATTGAGAGATTCTTTGCAAACTTGAAAAGATATTTACACCAATGTTCTTTGATGTAATAGAGCACCTTTTGATTCACTTAGCCTATGAAGCTAAAGTTGGTGGCCTTTTGCAATATCGATGGATGTATCCATTTGAGAGGTAATATTTTATTAGATATATGTAAGGATCACTTTATAAATCCATATATCATTTTATATTTACATTCAAATATACTTTATAATGAATTCTACAATTTAGATATTTGCGTTGCTTGAAGCAAAAAGTGAAAAATCGATCCCGTGTTGAAGCATCTATAGTAGAAGCATACATCATTGAGAAAGTTTCAACATTTTGCTCTTTTTATTTTGACATTGAAGTAGAAATGCTAATAAATCAACTTCCAAGGGCGTCTTTCAATTTTTAGTCATTCAGGATGGCCTCTTAGGACTCAAAGAAATGGTAGATTTTTTTAAGGATGATGATGAATTTTATGCAGCACATAGATATGTTCTGTTAAATTGCAATGAGGTTATTCCTATACTAGCATAAGCGTGTTCTCTTTTAATGTTGAAATTACAAATTAAAAGCTCACATATTTTTATAATTTGGTGATTGATCATTCCTTGTTCTTATAGCATATTTGATAAAGAGCTGACATCACAATATCCTAATCTTACTACTAAGGAATTAGCAAGATTACATGATGCAAAATTTCCACAATTGTTGAAATATTATGTAAGTAAAGACCATATAGAACTTACCTAATTGTTATTATGTAACCCACCTAATGTGGACTATAAATTTATGAATAGATTATGGATACTTTTAGTGGAGTTGAAGGGAACATTAAACACTTGGCACAAGGTCCTAGTTGATGGGTTAAATCATACTCACAATTATAAACAACATAAGTCAACTATAAATAGTAGTGTGTGCGTCTAGGGGAGCTCATGGAATGAAAATGAGGTTGATTATTATGTGTTGGAGCTAGAATAATTTTCAACAAGGAAATAAAGTTGTGTTATTCAAATGTCATTAATATGATATTTCTAGTAGAGAGAATAGAGTGTATCCATGATTTGGACTTGTTGAGATCACTAGCCAAAGAAAACTTAACACGAATGATCATTTTATATTAGCTCAACAAGCACAACAAGTGTATTACATGAGTTTTCCATCCTTGAGTAGGGATTGAAGTGATTGGCATACAATGTGCAAAGTTAAGACAAGAGTAGAGTGAATATCCCTTATGTGTCGATGTAGAGCCAGAGGAATAAATTAATTATTCAAGCTTCTTTTCAAGAAGAGAATGTGCTAACATTTTTTGAGGCTCATATAACAGTTGATCTTGATCTATCAAGTATCTTAGTTGATGAGGATGCAGATCTAGTAGAAGCACCTCTTGAAGAAATTTGGCCTGACAAAGCAATTTCAATGCGAAAAAGTGCAACGGAGGGAGATGGAGATGAAGAGAAAAAGGAATGGGAAGAAAAGAACGAGGAAGAGGAGTTTGAAGATTTTGATAAAACTAGTAGTACGAATGACATGGACTATGATAATTGAATATTGTATTCCATGGTAAATGAACTTTTACTAGTTAGTGAATTGCTACATCTTAAATTCATGTGTTTTAGAGTTATTTAAATTGTAAATTTTGTTTGCATGATTTACATTTTATTTTAAGCATGTTTTTCTTTATGTCATTTGTAGTTTGTTTTCATTAGCTATGTATTAAGTTATGATGAATCTAAAAGTTTTTTTTAATGGTGTTTTGTGCAGTATGTTGACTAGAGGAAGGGGATTTGGTGGGAGAAATAGAGGTAGACGAGGCCAAGTCAAACTACACTAGAAATACATATTCTTTCATTAATTCCAAGTTCATTGGGTAATTCTACAAAAGTTCCTCCTCTAGAGATTGAGGAGGAACTGATGACTCTAGAAAGAGAGACACAAGTACCTCTTCCATAGCAGCAGTATGAGGAGGGACAATTAAGTTATGATCCAAATTCATCTCATGCGAGATAAGAGGAGACACATAAGGGAGTCATGCACCAAATAATCCTTCTAACCGTATCTTGATACAACCATTCTATGATGGGTATGTTTCTTTAATCACTTTAAGTGAAAATTCATCTTTAATTTATTGTATCTAACTACTTAACTATTTAACTTATGTAATTTTGATTACACAATTGCATAGCTTTATTCCAGAGTCAGTTACACATAAAATATGTGAAATTTTGAGAGCCTATATGGGTTCATGGCCTACTTGGGAGAAGGTTCCTCGAGAATCACAAGGTTTTCTCTATGAAAAATTTATAGTAAGTCATTAAATATTTAAGAAAATTGAAAACTAACTTTGTATATTTTATAAGTTCATGAAATTCATCATGATGTATGTTGTGATAGGAACAATTTTGTTGGTTGCCTGAACATGAGACGGGTATTATACACTCATGGGAGTAGACTAATAAGAGGAACTTCAAAAACACCATTTATAGATACAAAAAAAGTGCACTAAAGAAAGCTGGTGGTGTGGAACCAAGATATGTTGCAAAAATTGTGCCCAAAATTATGGTTTCAAATGATTGGGAAGCCATTTGCAACACATATATGAGTGCACCTAACTATCAAGAGAAGTGCAAAAAAGCAAAGTAATACAGAATGACGGAGAAGGATGGGTCCATCACCAAGCATATCGGTGGTTCCATTTCTTTTGCTATGCATATGCGTAGAATGCTTTTTTTTTATTTCATATTGAGAGCAAATTTTAATATTATTATTTTAATGTAGTCACAAGGTGGCATAGTGGTTATCCAAGTGGAGGTTCATGACTGAACTCATCGGAAAGCACAAGGGAAAGGTGAATATGTCGACAACAAATCCAAGAGGGTCCAAGTAAGTCTTTCTTTTAGGTTGAACATTTTTGGGTTGGAAATACTATTACCAAATAATAGAAAGTGTGTTGGACATACTTAATATTGAAAATCTGAATATGGTTGTAAGTGTGTTGGAGTGTTAAGGTGATAATATTTTTAGTTTTTTTATTTGGATTTTTTTCTTGGATTAAGTTGAGTGCTTTTTGGTAATCATTTGGCAATTGTTTAGATTTATAGGAACTTTTATTTTAAGGGTGAAGATACTATATTAGTGTAGTTATAGGATATAGAAGAAGTAAATATAGTTATTTTTATAACTTAATGATTTTGAGTTTTATTTAGTTGTGTACTTTTAGCAAAGGTTGATAAAATCCAATATTATTAGTGAATCCTATGCTCTTTCTAATGTGTACTACTACTGTTAGAAGATCTTTTGTTGTTCTAGATGTCATGTTTTGTAGAATATAATTCACTCAAAGAAGTTAGAGATTTTGAAAGGGAAATGATATATATGGTTGATTCTATCAAATAATTGGACATTTAAAAGAGATATGACGTATATATAGTTGATTCATTATTACCAACAATTATTGTACCAAGTTCATGTTACGTAATGATTTCTTTTCAAAATAAAGAAAGGTGATGACCTTTATACAACATTAATGTAAAAATGCTATATGACTCTACCAAAGGAAATAAAAAATACTGCATTAATTGCTTCTTTTATTTTCTCTAATTCCCACTATAATAGTTAGAGCATGTTTGATTGCAAGCAATGGTGATAATTTGTGTAGGAGGAGTATAGAGTATATACAAGTAATATTGATAGTAACTCAACTCCAAAAGCTTCTTTGATGCACCAAAATGGATTGAAATTAGTGGCGGTGCTATAAAGGGTAGGTGTATGGTTATGGGAATACATTTCATTGTCAGGACATTGTTGCTATTGGGACTTCCTCAAGATTAGTCAACAACCATGTTACATGTGACTATTTGCAAGAAATAATTATAAACATTGTTGATGAACATTTGGCTAAGGAGAGGGAGGCAGCTGCTAAGGAGAGGGAAGCGGTTGCAAATAGGGAAGCAATTTTCATGAAAATAATTGAAGATGCAAAGGTGAGGGAGCAAGCTCTAATGGCGACATTGACAACATGCATGGAAAAGTTGAATGTAGTGCTTGGTAGTGGTTCAAATGACAATAATGGAGGTGACAATGAGAGTTAGTTTAATCAATGAATGTCTATTTTTGTGCTATGTACTTTTGTTGGTATTGAAACTTATATTTGGATAGGTTGGTTTAAACATATGATTTTGGATTATGGTTGTATGAATTGTTATTTTTATGCTTATGCATTGGTGTTATAGATTATACTTTTAGAGTTATAAATTGATGGTGGTTATAATTGTGAAATATTCCTAATATATTGTTTTGAATGGTATTTAAATTAATAAAATAAGTTATTTTTGGCGCAAATAAAATTTTGTGATCAATTTGTGACCTAAACATGGATGACCACTAATTAGTGACTGAATTATGATTGAAATTCAGTCATTGATTTGTGACCCATATTGTGATCGAAAAGGTCACTAATTAGTGACCAAATATTCATATTTTGTGACCAAAATTTGGTCACTAATTAGTGACAGAACTTCAATCACTAATCTTGATATTTTGTGACTAATTAGTGACTGAAGTTCGATTACTAATTAGTGATTGATTAGTAATCAGTCACTAATTTGCCACTAATTAGTGACCCAATTGTGACCGCCTAACTAGTGACCAACGCTTTAAAATTAGTGAGCAATAGGTGGTCACTAATTAGTGACTGATTATAGTTTCTATCACTAATTTAAATTAGTGACAAGGGTTTTAGCGACCGCGCATTTCAATCACTAATTACATTAGTGATCGATTTTTGTTAAATTAGTGACTAAAATAGGTCACTAAAAGTTTATTTTTTAGTAGTGACATAGTAAGTGATATTTTTTGTTTTGTTGCAATACTAGCTTAACAATGACAAAATTAGCATTTATATTGTCACTATTCAAAATTAGTGAATCATATACAACAACAATCTAATGAAATGAAAATTGTCCTCATGGTTTGTGATAAGATTTTTATTTTTCATGTGTTGTTATTTGTTAATAATATCGATTTAAAATATCATTATTGTTATCATTATATTTTTGAAAATCATTATGGTGGAAAAATAATGAACAACAAATTCAAATGGGAAAATTGCAAGTTTAGTCCACCAACTATGCTATTTTTGATTTTAGTTTATTTTAATATGGGTTCGCAATTTTGGTCCATCAGGCTGAAAATTTTGAAATTAGGCCAAAAAATTGCATAGTCATTTTTAATTAGGCCTACTTTGTGGAGATTTTGTTACATTTGTCATCTAGCACCACATTAGCATCCATTTCATTGCCATATCATCAAAATGGCTAAAATTTAAAAAAGAAAAAGAAAGGAAAAATATTGAGGAGAAAAAAATAAAAAAATGCTCCTCAAATGAAAGACAAAAAAATACTGAAAAAAATAAAAAATAATAGAATTAAAAATTTATACTATTATATATATAATATAATACATATGTATAATATATAATATATTATTATATTTATATAATATAATGCGTATGATAATATATAATTTATAAATATATATTTATATTTATCTCCCCCACCCCCAAAGGCTGTAAGTTGCCATGGGATTGTTTTTTGGCTATGGCTGCCAGAAGCGTGGGCCTGGTAGCCACAAGTTGCTGGTAGCCAAATGGTTGTTGGTTAAAACAAAAGAAAAAAAAAGGCATCCAGAACGAAAACGAGAACCAAGCTGCCATCACCATATTGTCCATGACGATCAGTGGCCGGATGATCAAGCCAGATCCAACCAAGTATTTAAGACTGCCATTGCTGCCTGTTAAAGTTTAGGAATGGGGGGTGGGCATTGGGGGATGGGAAGGGATTTTTATTTTATGTAAATATATATTATATATAATTTTTATATATGTATATATATGTTTTAGATAAATTTATATATGTATATAGGATAAATAAAAAATATTATTAATAATATATAAATTCGAAAGAAATAAAAGAAAAATTAAATATTAGTTAGAATTATCATAATTTTATTTTATTTTCAATTGCTACAATTATTTGAAATTATTTTAACAATTAGTAATTTTTCATATACAATATTTTAAAAAAAATCATTTTTTTTAGTTGCCATGGCTTTGTTTGGATGTGAATTAGGTTGTTTGTCTGTGTTTTGGGTGGTAGGTATAGAATAAATTGAGAAAAATTATTTATTTTTTGTGTTTTAGAAGGGGATAAAATATCATATTAATAACTTTTTTAATGGGTTGATGGGGTGAAATGAGTATTTTAAAATTATTTATATAGGTATATATATAAATTGAATGAATGATAGTATGTATATATATTTGTAATGATGTGTACTGTTTGTTTGTTTGTTTGCTTAAGTTTTGGAAGTTGGAAAATGGACTAAGAATTAACATCCAAATAAAGCCCATATTTATTTGAAATTATCTTAATATTTTGTAATTTTTACTTGTCATTATTATTATAAAAAAGAATTTCCCTAAGCATTTTTTCTTTTTTCTTTTTTCTTTTTTCTTTTTGGGTTTTAACCATTATGATGACGTGGCGGCTGACAAGGATGTTGATGTGGTGCCGGGTGGCAAATGTCACAAAATCTCAAAAAATTTGGCCCAATTAAAGCTGACTGAGTAAGTTTTGGGCCTAATTTCAAATTTTCCAGCTTGATGGATCAAAATTGTCAAATATTGAACTAAATGCGCAAAAATTAACGAGCTATTGGACCGAATGTATTAACTCCATATCAAAATAAATTAAAATCGAAAGAACGCATAATTAGTGGTCTAAAATTATAATTTTCGCCTTTCAAATTATTACTTGATAATGTAAAGTCCATTATCATATCCATTTTCTGATTTACAGTTAGTTCCCGAACCCCCTGAGTATACACTTGCCAAATTTATACATAGAAAATATAAAATAAAACATCAAATCAAACAAAAGATATATACCTTCAAATGTTGGTTGAAGTCATTATTTGTTTACTTTTAAGCAAAGATGAGCTTTCACGGGTTTATGATCAGAACTATAAATGCCTTCTATGGATTCATACAAATGTAAAGTCGCATTGATCTTTTTGTCTTCTATTTTGTACAATATTCGATCTGTCCAGGCTGGTACTCTTATCTGTTACACCAAAAATCCAAACAGTAAAAAAAAGAAAAAAAAAAGGAAAGAAAGAAAAGAGAAATTTAATTTACATTCATAACATTTACAATTACAACACATGGTTTTTTGTTTTTTTGTTTTTTCAAAAAACAAAAAAAAAACAAAAACAAAAAGTTCATTAAAAACAACAGAAAATTAATATGCATTCACAAATCACAATATGTACAAATACAAGATACGGTCACTATATATATACATATCTATAAATATTTTCAATTTTCATGATAATTGAATCATGAAAAATTTCATCTTGTCCAGTTAAATATGTATCTGATAAAGTAAATTATGAATCATCAAATGAGAATATAACAATCTCACAAAATAAATTAAAATGCTGAAAATATCATCATATATTATTTAAAAGTCATATTTTACTAGAGCACATATGCATCAGATGTGTACATGTGTGTGTGTGTGTGTGACACTGTGATTGTTTGGAATGTAGTAATTATAAGTACCTTGTAACTTGTATCATAGTCACTGGTGCCAATGTTGTATTTATACGTTGGTTTGAATGCTAATGTCCCCTCACAGTATCCATTGAAAACCTGTCCTCTCTCAGCTTCTTGCAAAAGTTGGTCTTTGGTGGTCAGAAGCTACAATTACATATTCATAAAAAATCCGTGATCAGGGCGGGCATCTTCTTTATCAATATATATATCATACTATAAGTCTGTGTGTCGGGAGGGAGGTTGAACTTACTCCATGAAGGTTATTGTGAATGAGATCTCTGGCAGGAAATGTATTAATTCCTTGGAGTCTGTAGTTGAGATCTCCCAACCAAACACTGAGTTGGGCTGGTATGGCATATGGATTACGGCGTTTGGAGAATAACGAGCGTGATATGAGTCTGCACTCAGAATTCCTCTCTTCCACATTATGGGCATGAGCTGCAAAATCATTTGTTTTTCTTTACAAATAAAAATTATCATGACAATTTTATGATAAGATTTTTATTGTCGATGCTATCCATGTACGTATATATATATATATATGTATATATTCATTAGTTATTAATTAGCACTAACAATTTAAACATACAAAATAAATAATTTTATCATCTAATACATTTTATTAGTGATAATTTTATAATTTATAGGAAAAAAAGGGAGAGAATGGAAAAATACTGAATAAAGTGAGACATGAAAATGAGGTAATGAAATACCAGAAAGATGACATGAAATGAAGACCATACGTATGCCATTGTAGGTGATTCTAACTGCCACTGCTCCTTTTTTTCTCCTAATTAATCCACCACATCCACCAACACCTTGTTTATCAACTTTTAGTTCTGAGATCATTGGCAAAAGAACAAAAATAAAAAATAAAAATCAATTGTTAATAAAAATAAATAAATCCATACAATTAATTAAAATGAAAAAAGAAAATTCCTACTCTAATCTCATATGACAACAGCAAAGCAAAACGAATTAATCCTCACCTCTTATATTTAATTCCAAATTCTTCCATCCAAAAATGTACAGTTGCAGAGACTGCATCACTGCTTTTCCTAGGAGCCTTGCAAATATGAAAACATTTTCAGTCTTGGAGTTTTCAGTTGTTAAGAGGAGGAGGAGGAGGAGGAGATATCAACGAAAATATATTTAATAATAGAAGCCTGAAAATAACAATTTTTCTCATGCCTTCATTCTGTGGGCCAATTTAGCTATCGTTAGACTTGGCTCAATAGGCTCAAATTGAAGTGTGGTGGACCTTGTGGAGCATCTAATGGGCTGAGCCGCCCATTGGGCTTGAGCAGTCCAAACTTATGGGCCTTAGGTGGGTCTAAATTCGGGCAATTGATCCGAATTCACTTGGGGTGGATGCGGTCGAGCTCTAGAAGGAAACAAACTTCAAAAGACATACAATGAGGATTTCAATTTTGAGTTTAAATTTATTGTCCTTATCTATCAGCAATTTATACGACTACTGCAGGATTTGCGTTGGGCTAAGACCTAATATTCCTAACTTAATAGTGTAGTTTACCCTATTTTTTAACAGGACTTCTCTTAAGAAGAAAGTGTCTCAACTCTCAATTTTATGATAAATTTTGTTCGATGATAATCGTCCGCTAATCCGTACAGAGATATAAAAAATTTATATTTCATCTACAGTATAATTTTTGAGTGATGGAGGCATATTTTTTCAGTAATGATATGCATAGGATCGACACATACGATCGAAAGGTAAAACTCTTGATGGGAATTGATTTAAAAAGAAATGAAATAAAATTTAAAAAAGAAATTAATAAATAGAAAATGCTCTTACATATGAGATTCAAGTAGAGCGGTCTCCAACAGTTCCAAGACATTGCTCCGCGGCACCTCCTGCAATCCTATTACTAACAAATCGTACTTCCTTTCATTCCCCACCAACTTTCTTACATCTTCGTAGCACACCTAATTTAACATTAAATATTTTAAAAACAACGAATTATATATATATATATATATACATATCGACAATATTATATAACAACGTAGAAAAGATGCAAAAATAAACATATATAAAATTTATATTGTACTTACCTGTCCATTCATGTTCCAAGTGACTATGCAAATGCAAAGATCAGAACTGCTTGAGAAGTCACAGCGATTATTCGCCTCCACAGTTCTGATCCCTTCATGGGATGCATCTGCATTGTCCATTATCCCCACTGGAACCCACTTCATCCTTCTTCTATTTCTGCTCACATTTCAAAAGAAAGAAAGAAAGAAAGAAAGAAAGAAAGAAAAAGGAAAAAAGAAGTCAGCCGTTGAAGCTAAAAAATGGGTCTTTAAACTAATGAACACAGAAAGAATATTGAAGAAAAAGATTCAGTATTAACATTTAATCCTACCTTTTGGGAGAAATCAGACCACATAATCCTTCCATTAATGCCCTTGACTAGCTGTATATAGTTGTAGCTGTAGTTTAATTATCTTGATAATTTGCGAGAAGATAATATGGTTAGGAGTTAAGACAGATATTGAGGTAGATTTGCAGAGGAAATTTTTGTTTCATTTGACTTGTAACGTTGGGTTTTACGAGTTTATATCTATATATGTGTGTGTGTGTGT
>JACGDI010005510.1:620756-633962 GCA_014898725.1 Jacaranda copaia
TATATATATATATATATATATATGTAAGTAATTGATATTTTATTATCGGTTATTTGTATTGTTTTAATTAGACATGAGATTGGATATTGTGCTAGTGACAAACGTCCAAATACAACATTTGATCACTGCTAAAAAGATCAAGTATTTGTTAAAAAAAAATTATAATGAAATTAATTTCACAATTATGACTATAAGTTATAGATAAATTTTTTGTAGTAATTTTAAAATAATAAGTAACAGCAATATTACTTATCAATCTAAAGCCATATTCATTGCAGGTGAATAGATTAGTTATGCATACTATTTGTAGAAAAATTATCAGTTATGAATAATTGATTACAATAAGGGTTAGTTACAAGTTCATCTGTTTTAAATTTGACTATGGTCGAATACGTGGCCAAAACTATAAATTTTTTAGCATTATCTATAAATATGTCATAGCTAATGAAGTAAGTTTTTTAGTGAACAAAGTCCAATGTTGCGTTGATATGATTAATTGTGTATGGAACACATTGTTGGTACTGATATTGAATGTTTTTTGGGTCAAATTTTATATCAATTATGAATTAAAAGAATTAATACAAAACTTTTAAAATTAATTGAAATACTAATGCTGTTTCACTTAAATGTATATGTTAGTTTTCTTCTTCTCTTCACATATCTTTATTTATTTATTTATTTTACCTTTTTTCCCGAACATGAACATTTTTCTCGTTGTATTACGTACACTGATATCTCTATATATACATATGTATATGTATATGTGTATATATATATATATATATATAAAACTTTTCCCGCATTGTCATGTCTTGCATCCTTATGTGTGTATCTGGACCTACACATCATAGATCTCAAGTCTTTTTAGCCTAATCTAATTTAATTACTTAATACTGATTAATTGCTCAATTATTCTCATTAATTAGTTCTGGAGAATTTATTTCATTTATTGAAAACTACAATAATGAATGCTAAATTCGTGACTCTCACCAACTATTTAATTACAAAATATTTAAGCGCATATATATATATATATATATATATATATGTTTTCAAATAAGAAAATAGTCAATTAATATAATTGGAATCTCCGTTTATAAGAAGTCTTTGGCTCAAATTTATGGACATTAATTTATGTACTTCGATTATAACTTCTTCATTTTAAAATGTGCGCTTTGAATCAGAGTCTAGGTATCTAATTAACTTTTAATGGTTTGATATATTTGTTGCATCTCATATTTAGAATTTAAGGAACATAAAATTTGAACAGATGATCATCTCCTTCATTCTCTCTTTTAAGGTGTTTTGTTCATAAGAATAAAATTCCCGTTAACGCATGTTGGTGAGACATTTAATAATATTGTTGGATGTCCCCATCGGATGGTGGATTTGATCATAGTTATTGATGCTATCTGCAATGATATATCTAATTTTATCATATATCATAGAAATAAAGGGCATAAGATCGACTTGAATGTGGGAACCTCACCCCTCTCTCTTTGAGCCGCCTTTATATAAAAATAAAAATTGGTTGGTGAAGTAATACCTTAATGATTGGATCTACGTGTCAAGAAATTGATCATTACCAATAAATTTGAGCATTTCTAATGATAGGGTTAGTCCTTATGCGATCTGTAGATAAGCTAATTACCAGCCTTCCACATGAATCAGTAGTTTTGCTGCTGATTAGAGACAAGCAGAAACCCTATGAGGGTTCTCACATAGCTGTCAACTACCACTTCCACTCACAAAAAAGACTCATCATAGAAAAAGAGAAGCAAATGGAATCTTTCTCAAGTCCGAACTTTTATAGTTCTTGATAATTTTGGGTAGGTTTTTGGGCAATTATTGATTCTTTCACTTGCTTAACGAACAATTCTGTACGTACATGTCGTGTCAGCGGCCTGATTTATTCATTGAGACAAACAAAAAACAAGACATGCATGATAAATATAAGTTAAAAATGAAATGAACGACTTTTTCTATGAGATTAAATAATATTGTTTTGATTTGACAATGGTTTGAAGAGCTTGATTCCTAAAACTTGTTTTTGGTTGTACTGTTTTCATTTCAATTTTCAGTTTTCGATACTCGATCAACATGGAAAGCTATTTATAGGTTAGGTTTTTATTCAGAAATAAAATTTGTTTGAAAATATTGAGTACAGCAGATATTGGGATGAAAATTGATTTAGTTTATATTTTTTTTATGCATGAAAGATGTATTTTTTAAAAATATATGCATGTATAGTTTAATTATTTTAGTGACAATATAATTTATGTCAAATTTTATTTGATTATATATGATATTAGAGTGTAGAAAATAATTTTCAATTATCAAATATTTTTAAATGTGAAAAAGGGATGTTAAAAATGCAAATAAATAGGCAGTATAGATCAGGAAACGCATTAAAAATGATGCCAGAACCAATATGTACCAAACTTTGATTTTAATTGAAGTTTTGGTCAAGTAAATAATCCAAACCTGTGTGTGAACTGCCCTGCTGCTTTTCATTTTGGCAAGGATATAATAATATTGACTTTTATTTTTCAAACGCAAGAAAATAAAAGAAAAGAAAAGGAAAGCCAAAAAAAAAAAAAACAAACAAACACTTTATTGAAAAGTAATAGAGTCGAGCCTAGGAGGAAGAATGAAAATGTTAGTGAAGTCTAATTCATGGGGGGGAATTTAACTGATTAAAACACAGATAAAAGAGAACGTGATATTAGTGATTAAAAAAATAAATGAAAATGTGAAAATTATACTAAGTGATAATAATTTTTATTTTATTATTAATAATATTTTTAAGTGACAATAATTTTTATTTTGATATAATATTATTTAATAATGACAAGAATTAATATTTTAAACTGTTACCAAATATATAATTTGGATTAATTGACTTTTTATTAGGGATGGCAAAATAATTTTTAATTTCGATATCCTCATAGGTATGCCCCAATTTGGGTCTCCAAATTTGGAACAATTTTCTCCATGCGATTGAAGATGGGGATAAAAACACTCTCGAGATTAATTCGGCGATGGGATAGGGATCATTACTCTGTCTCCATCAAATAATTAAGATCATAACTATATTTTTATGTATGTAATATTTTTAATTTTTTTAATAATTTTATTTAAATTATAAGAATTGGTAAATTATAAAATATGAACAATAAAAACATATATAATTTAAATTTAATTTTTATTTCTATATTCTAATTTCAATTCCTCATTTTTTGCTCTAAATTTAAGTTGAATAGGTGATGATATATAATTTTGAAAATTTTCTAAAAAAAAAGAAAAAAATAAAGAAATAAAATACTTCGGTGCCATCCCTACAGTGCAGCCGAAATTGAGAACGAGGACAGAAAGAGAGGCGTGAAGGGGTGCCATGCGCCCCACTCTTACTCCGGTGGCATCCCTACTTTCTATACTAAAGTTAATCAAATGAGATAAACTGCGAACACCCCTAATCAGTTTGATGCCTAAAGGCTAAAGGGCAAGTGGTGGCAATGTGAAATTGGTCGGAAAAATCAACTGTATTTTGAACAAACATCCATTTTTGGTCAGTGGAGAGGTCTGAAATTTGGTATCTCTAAGTTTTTAAAATTGGGTACAATTCATGTTTTCAAAACTGGATCAAATTGGACCTGTGATCGATGGCTAATTTGATCTGGTTGAAGTGTATGAGTCGATAAAAGTCAAAATTGGTCAAAACTGGACTAGTCAACCGATTCATTTGTTGTCTTTTCTTTTTCTTTTTTTTTGAAAATTTTATATTTTTTTTAAGAAGAAAAAAAGTGAAAAAGGAAAAAGAAATTATGTGCTAAAGATGATGATTAAAGATTTTGGACATGTAATTTTTTGAAATATGAATTTATTTTCTTGAAATTTAATGAAGTGATAGTTATATATGAATGTTTATATTTAATTTGTTATTTGTTTTTGTCTAATCTCTCTTAAATTATGTTGAATATTTAGTGTAAAAGAATTAATTTTTACTTTGAGTTGAACCAAGAAATGAATGATTACTTAAATTAATATGAAATATTATTTTTTATTTATTTATAGTTGATAAATTGTGAATAGTATTATTTTTTGAAAAAATGTACTTAAAATTAAGTAAGTTGAATTTTTTTTCAAATAATATTCTTTTTATATCAATTGAAAGTTTTATTGTTTTAATATTAAAATATTATATATATTTATAAAATTAAATATAATTATTACGTCATTATGACGTTATACCAATTTAACCGATGGTCGAACCGATTGAACCAATAACTAGTAAAATTATCGATTTATTATTCGATCCAATTTTAAAAACATTGGTATGATCAAACAAGCAACGTGTGTTACGTAGAATATTCATTATTCATTGTCTTATGCTGTCTGCTCTCAAAAGCATATATATATATATATATTCTATTTTTAATTAACATTTCATGAATCAATTAGAATCTTATTAATTAGGTTGATTTATGAGCAGGCTTCGACTAGAACGTAGGCCTAACTCAAATTATTAGGAGTCCAAAACCTACTCATGACCCCACTCAAATAATTAACTACAAACATTACTTCTATTCAAATTTTTATCGTGTTTCAAACTAAATTGTACAAACATTTTCCCGAATAAATTTTTGTATTTCAAAACTATTCCTTTAATTAAAATAATGATATCACATCACTAACTCTTAATTATTATTTTTTAGAATAATCATATAAGAGTATACTCCCTCTATCTTAAAATTATCCATCCAATTCGATTCCGTATTGAGTTCTAGCTAGGATTTGAAGAAATAAAAAATTGTAAATATTTTTAGAATATTACTCTTAATATTAAAAATTTTAATGGTTAGCTAGAGTAAATAATTTTGATAAGGATTGTTCTATATAAAATGCAAGCTAGGTATGTCAATAGGATGAGTCGGTCAAATAGGATGTTGTCCAAACCTAATCTAAATTTTGTATTGAGTTTGATATTGTGTTTGGGCTTGATTTTATTAATATAAATTTGAGCTCGAACGAACCATAATCAACCAAATACACAACAAATTCTAGTCACTTGATATTATTATATGTAATTTATTATTTTTTTACTGATTAGTTTAAGTAGGTAGGGTTCAAATATTGATTAGTCTTATCATAGCACTTTTTTTCAACTTTTTTTGATGTCTTTGCACCTTTCAGATGAGCCATTCCTACTTTTTGACTCAAAGCATTAGCTACTACATTCACTTTTCTAGGATGATAATTGATGAAAAAGTCATAATCTTCTAAAAATTCCATCCATTTTTGCTATCTCATGTTCAAATCCTTTTGTGAATGTAGATACTTGAGGCTTTTATGATTTGTGTACACTTCAAATATAGCCCCATAAAGATAGTGCCTCTATTTTGATAGTGCAAAGATAACTACTACCAACTCTAGATTATGTATGGGGTAGTTTTCCTCATGAGGCTTTAACTTCCTGGATGTGTAGGCAATAACATGCCCTTTTTGCATTACACACATCCTAACCCCTTATATGAGGTGTCTGTATATACCATAAAATCTTTCAACCCATCTAGAAGGTCTAATACTGGTGTTGTAGTCAAATGTTTCTTTAGTTCTTGGAAACGCTTCTCATACTCTTCATTGCAAACAAATGGCTCATCTTTTTGGGTTAACTTAGTTAGTGTGTTGGCTATCCTGGAGAAGTTTTGAACAAATCTTCAGTAGTAACCGATCAATCTAAGAAAGCTTCAAATCTTCATAACATTCTTAAGTCTTTTCTAATTAACAATCACCTCTATATTGGAAAGGTCAACTTCTATCCCATTTTGGGTGATTACATGACCCGAGAAGGCTAGTTTCTCTATCCAGAACTTAAATTTACTGAACTTGGCATACATCTAATGTTCTCTCAGGGTCTTCAGAACTATGTGTAAGTGTTTCATGTGCTCCTCTCTAGACTTAGAGAAAACCAAGATGTAGTCAATAAAGATGACCACAAATTGGTTTAAATAAGGTCTAAATATTCAGTGCATCAAATCCATGAATGCTGTTGAGGCGTTAGTTAAGCTGAATGGCATTACCATAAATTTGTAGTTGCCATATCGAGAATTGAAAGCCATCTTTGAAATATCCTCTTCTCTGATCTTCAGCTGATAATACCTTTGTTTTAAATCCAACTTTGAGAAGATTCTTGATCCATGCATGAGGTTAAATAACTCTTCTATGTTGGGTAGTGGATACTTGTTCTTGATAGTGACCTTGTTCAATTCTCAATGATCAATGCACATTCTCATAAACCTATCTTGTTTCTTGACAAACAGCACTGGAGCTTCCTAAGGTGACATGCTAGGTCTGATAACTTCTTCTCTAACAACTCCTGTAGCTGAGTCCTCAATTTCTTAAGTTTGGTAGGTGCCATCTGGTACGAAGTTTTGGAAAATGGCGCAGTCCCTAGGAGAGTATGAATAACAAACTCTATTTTCCTGTCATAGGGTAGCGAGTTTAATTCCTCATGAAATACCTTAGGGTATTCCACTACCACTTCTACTTCTTCAATCCTAACTGTGTCCCAAAGTTTGTTGATGAGGTATGCCAGGAATCCTTGCCCACCCTCATTCAGAATCTGCCTAGCTTCTATAGCTAACATGATTGGTATTGGAGGGTTTTATCTATGGAATGATGTGAAGATATCAATGTCCCTCCCTCAAGTGTTATGCATTTAGTGAAATAATTCACTTGTACTTTGTGGTTGTACAACCAATCCATTCTAAGAATTACATCATATCCTAGTATAGGCATCTGTATAAAATTGACTAGATACACTCGGCCTTCAATAATTTAGGTTTTAGTAAAGAAAACAATATAACTTAAGTAAACTTTCAAAACTCGTAATAGGAAAGAAAGGTTAAAAATAATTTCCCCAAGAGTCATACATTAGCATAATATAGGTTAGCAATAGCAGATTACAAAAGCATGCATATAAATTAAAGGTAGCAAAATGCTAACTGAATGCCCAGTTGAAGATAAAATGATAGGATGCTCAAAGAAAAAGGGGAAAAGATATCAGTCATAGTCATAAAGTTGTCCGCTATGGTTCCAAGGGTTGATAATTAGGAGCCATCAAATACTGTCCTACCAACATTCTAAAATACTATAACACCAAGACTCGCATCTAATATTCCTCTTCATCAATGATATCAGATAGCTCACTCGTCTCATCTGTCATCTATTGATCTTCTGCGTCATCAATCTTAAGTAGTGCCACGACTGGAGGTTTTGGGTTGACATCTGCATTGGGGGCTTCTTTCAGTTTCTCCTTAGACTCCTCCTCTGATTTCATTTTTGGTTTGGCCTTTGGTTTTGCCTCAAGTTTTGATGCTCGTTCTTATTGCTGCCAACCCTATCCTTGATTAGGAGTGGGGATTTGACGAATGCCTGATGGATCGATCTCTATGTCTATCTCGGGACCAACTCTAATGGCCTGATCGATAGCTCTGTAGTAGTAGTCCAGCGCTCGATCCATCTCATCTACCACTGGGTAAGGAACCTGTACTGATCTCTTATAATCAGACTATAAAGCCTGAAAGGTTGCCTCTATGTTAGCCCGCAAGGAGCAAAGCTCTTGGATCTGCTCTTCAACAATATTAACTTGAAGACGTTCCCGTTTGAGGTCACCCATGACTCAATCATGTAGATAATCCTGAGCACCCATCATTTCTTTCAAAGTATGCACCTCTTCTCGAACCTATTGAAGATGCTTATTTTGTCTATAATATTTCTCTTCCAAAGTCCTGCAAATCGTTTTGAGATTTTTCCTTTCCTTTTTCAATTCCTTGATCTCGCCTTCTAGGGTCTCATCATTGTGGTCGTTTGCAGGAACCTTCCTTTTGTCAGATCCATTAGCCATCCTGCAACAATTCAAGAATTCATCTCCATAAAATCAAGTAATATAATTCTAAATCTAAGCCTTAGGATTTTACTATGCTCTATCGGTCCTGCTATGACTTAACAATCCTATCAATACCTTAAGTGCACATTTGAAATAACCTAATTAGAGGTCACTGAGAGTTCTATCACATGTTCACACCTAGGTTATCTAAACCTGAGCTCTGATACCACTGCTGTAGCACACCACCTTAGGACAGCACCTAAGCTGAGATACTACTTTGATTCAGATTTAATTTTTAAAGTTATAATTTAATAGTAAGCCCATAAATTCAAACATCTCAAAATTAACACTGATACAACTTCAGCAATACTAAATAAATCACAAAACAAATATATCAAAAGAGTTTAGGGAACTAAGTTATATTATAGTCTCTGACAAATCAAGCCATCGCTTTTATCTTATACTACAATCTTCAAATAAAATATATACATCACAAGCTTTATAAGGTCAACCAAATAGTTACACGTTTCATACTTAATTTTGGCTCCAATTTTATTACAAAACGACTATATACTTTATTCCAAACTTGGCATCCACCAGAGCCCATCTTTGTCTGAAAGATTATGAAATACAAAGGGGTTAGTCCAACGACTTAGTGAGGGATATGTAAAAGTAAGAACAATGTTTATCAAGGAGAAACTCAACTCGATAAAATATAATTTTTCAGACTAAATATAATAGAATTTGAAAAAATAGACAGACATTGTGAAAAAGCAAACAGGGAACTCTCCTACTTTATTGCTCCAATAACAGATTACAGACAGACAAAAATTATTTAGGCAAATCAAACCCAAAGCGTATGCATTTCAAGAAAAGGCTATAAGACATGCATTACGGATTCACCTTATACCAGACAGACAGATAATTTACCTAAGCGTAATAGCTTGGTATGTGGTAAATGCCTATATGAACTGTATAGTGCACCGTTGAAACCTAGGGGAAATCCCTAATGTATTGCTTACCCATGGGAAATCCCTAGCATACGATTGGCATCTAAGGGGAAATCCCTAGCGTACCGATGACATTTAGGGGAAAAATCCCTAGCATACCCCTATATAACCAAACAAATTGCCCATTATGGCTCTTGGTCCACATAATCATCGTACAGATAATAGAGTAACCACTCATATAGATGCCCAGGGGAAATTCCCTAGTGCACTATTAATTTCAGATCAACAGATCAAAATAGAACAGAACAGTATACCACTAAGGTAAGAGAAAACAGTAAATAGAGAATAGATAAGTCAATATGGCCAATAAACATAAAGCTGATAACAGATATGCCAACAAGACAACAAATACAATACAGATAGTATAGATACAAGACTAAAAAATATCAGAATAACAGGCAATGATAGGGAGGCTCGACGCCAAAGAGGATGGCAGGCGACAAGGGAAAATAAGAAGCAGTGACAAGCTATGACCTATTTGGAAAACATAACGATAGGGTGCTATTTTAACTCCCTCGATTGCTATCCCCTTACTTTGGGTTCGACCTTAATGATGAAGTGACCGACTCAAACTCTATTTTACAAAAAGGAATGATAGGTGGTAATGCCCTAAAGTGGATGACCTCTGGGCTTTTCTTGTCTGATCAGCTTAAATTGATGGGCCTGAGTCAAGTCGGGGTTCTCAAGGCATTGGCCTACCACTGTAACATGGTTAGTATGAGGTCGACATTTTCTCATTGAGTTTTTTTTAGTTGTATTGTGGACTAACATTTTCATGTGATAGGTGGGCGAAATGGGCTACAACATCTTTCGCCGATCGAAGCTGGTATTGGCTGATGGAGAAAAACTGCAAGGGGAAGAGGATATGAAAACCCTCAAGGTGCAGCTTGAATCCTCCCAACTTTAGGTTGACCAGTTGACCAAACAAGTGGTTGAGCTCAAGGAACAACTAAATTTGAAAGATCAACAGTTGGTCTAGGCAGTCGAGGAGTGGAGTCGAATGTACTCTATAATAAAAAGGCTTACTTGGACTTGCAGGTGAGCTTTAGCTCTGGTGAGCAGAAGGTCATGCATAGGCTATCAAAGAGGTGTAGGAGGCCTTCAATTGACATCGCTTTACGATTTAATGGGAGACAATGGACTAGTTCATCCTAAGCTTGGCCTTTTAGGATGCGAGCTTGATCATGTCACTCGATGATGCTCTAGAGGCCTTCCATAAGATTATGAAGCAGCTTGAATGCCTAGGTTATACTTTTCGGCTTGATGCTAAGAGTAAAATAAGCCCTATTCTCAATGACACTCTTCAACCTTACCCAAATCCTGAGGAGGGCAGGGTTGATCAAGTCGGGGAGAAAAGCACTGCAACCGACGCATTTGTTGAGCCCCTAACTAAAGCTCAAAAGAAGAAGGCTAAGGTCGATTCGAGGTTGGCGGAGTTGGCTAATGAGTTCACGTTTGCTGAGGACTTTGTTGTCTAACTGAGGGAGAAAGTGGTCGACATGGTGTAGTATGTGCTACTTCGACCAACTTTATGGGCGACATCACAGGGCCCTCTCAACCACCCTAAGCCATTTCATGTATTGCATATGCACTGCTAAAGTCTGACTTTAATTGGCCAGAGGGTGACCAGGCGGGGTCCAGCTAGAGCTGACCTAAAAGCCTACTACTGCTTTGGTTTTGCTATTTTTTTTCTTTCTTTTTTGTAGAAGAGTTTTAATCAAACTTCTTAATGAATTAAGGGTGTTTTTCCTATTCACTTTATCAAATGGGTTATATTTCTTGAACTTGTCTAGTGTAACTCTCTTGTCACAATAGTATGGAAAGTGATTGAAAAATAATTGGTTATCGCAATCGTTATCAAAAAATCTAACAACGCTATTGTCAATTTTGCTTAATGTTGACTGATGCTTAGTTTTGCCAAAATGCATTTAGTAATTTATTTTTCACAACTGTGTGGTTGATCCTCATTGTTGTATGGTTGACTTATTGATTGACTACTTGGTCGGTTATTTGATTTGGGCTGTAAAGCCTTAGGTTTGCAGCTTGTAGCTGTTTGGGATCATCGTTGTGGTTGATTTAAGTTTTGGAAACTGATTGAGTAGCATAGAGTTGTTTCTTTATTGACTATAGGGTTGATACAAGACTGGCAGCATTTGTTGCTCATTTGTCGATTACAGGGTCGACAAGGTACTTGAGTGGTAGCGTGAGGTTGCTAGTTTATTGACTACGGGGTTGACTAAGAACTTTATAGCAGTATGAAGCTGCTTATTGATTGACTACGAGGCTGACTTTAATTTTGAGTGGCAGTAAGGGGCTGCTTATTTATCGACTACGGAATTGACTTTGATCCTGAATAGCAACGAGAGGCTGTTTATTCATCAACTGTAGGGTCGAATTTAATCTTGAGTAGTAGCAAGGGGCTACTTATTCATTGATTGTGGGGTCAACTTTGATCTTGATGCTTGTTAGATACGGTTATGACAATGCCTGCAAATGATAGTGGTATTATTGGAACTTTATTCAAGTCGGAGAATACAAGGACGATTACAATATAATTTCAAATGTAGAATTTTCTTAGGTTGATGGCATTCCATGGGTGAGGGAGTTCCTCTCTTTCCATATTAGTGAGTTTATAGGCATTATGTTTCGATACTTTGATAACAGTGCATGGTCCTTCCCATTTTGGGTCGAACTTACCCACATTCTTGGATATTTCCACCTCCTTGAAGATGAGGTCTCCTACTTTAAAATGACATAGCTTGATTCCTTTGTTTATAGCTCTCGGCCATCTTTGATTTATATCACTATATTGTGTTTTAAGATTTTTACTTGTGCTTATCAATAGTTTCGAGGTCGAGTTTTCTTTTTGATGTGTTTCTGAGTAGGTGGAAGTAAATAACTCAAGCCGTGTATTGAATAAGTTTAGAGGGGATGACTATGTCAAACTCGTAGACTAGAATGTAAGGGCTATGACTTATGGCAGTTCGAGGAGTGGTCCTGTATACCCACAACACTCTAGGGAGATTGTCTGCCCAATTTGAGCCAGTATCCTATATCCTGGTTTTTAGATGGTTGAGAAACATTCTGTTGGTTACCTCCATCTGATTGTTCAATTGAGGATTGCCCACTAAAGTGAAGTGGTGGGTGATCCCCAAGGCCTTGCACCAATCTCTAGTGTTGGAACTAAGTGCCATTATCTAAAATAAAGACCTTGAGCAGACCAAAATGGCAGATGGTGTTCTTCTAGATAGAACTCTTAATGGTTGCATCTATTATCTTAGGAACAACCTCAACTTTGACCTATTTGGTAAAGTATTTAATCGCAAAGATTATGAATTTTTGCTGTCTAGTCGACCTTGGTAGCAAGCCTAAAATATCAATGCCCTATTGATCAAAAGGCCAAGAAATTTGGACATTGATCATTGGTGCTGCGGGCTGGTGTGGCAAATTTGAATGGACCTGGCATAATGTATATTTTCGTGCAAAATCCACCGGGTCTTTCAATAATATTGACCAAAAGTATCCATACCTTATTATTTTGTGGGCCAAGGATCTTCCTCTGGAATGGTTGCCACACATACTTGCATAAATGTCCTGTAATACCTCTAAAGCTCAGTCGGGATCCATGCACCTCAGGGGAGTCCTAAAATTGACCTCTTATACAACTGACCATGCTCGTCGAGCGCAAACTTGGCAGCTTGATCTTGAAGGCATCGAGATTCATTCCTATCCTCAGGGATGGTGCCCTAGCTTAGGTAAAGTTATTGGGTCCTGCCAAGAAAGTATAATCCCCTCGATGCTTGCTATCAAATTCTTCTCAAAGAGTCGATCAATCGTTTATTAGTGACAAAAAATATGATCTTTCTGTCTCTCATGCCCCTGGTTGAACTTACAAATTTTGACAGGGCATCTACCCGCTTGTTCTCAGATCGAGGTACCTGACTAAGGTTGAACCTATTGAATAACTATTGCAACTTTCTCACCTCGGCCAGGTATCGGCTCATCGTTAAGTCCTTAGCTTCAAAATTTTTGTCAACTTGCTCGGCCACTAGCTGGGAGTCTATAATGGTGGCCAGGTGCTCGACACCCTAATTGAGCGCCATTTTCATTCCAGCAAGAAGGGCCTCATACTCTATCTCATTATTTGTAACTGTATAGTCTAATTTTATCACAAAATTGTATTTCTTTGCAGCTAAGGAATGAAGAGCAACTCTTATTTCCCCTCTAGATATGGTCAATGATTCATTGATGTGCAAAGACCAAACAAGAGGGGCTTTGCAACTCTTCTCAGGCAAGCCAACTCGCTCG
>JACGDI010005511.1:0-41769 GCA_014898725.1 Jacaranda copaia
GATCTCAGGCCCAATATCACCTAAATCCACCGGAGTTCCGGACCATCAGGCTCAGTGCAGCTTCAAATATATATTTAAATATTTATAATACTTATATAATTAATTTTATATTTTATATGAATTAATTTTATTAATTTTATATGGTTATATATTCTGTTACTAATTAATACATAACCATTTTATTTCAAATTTTTTATTTAACTTATAATAATATTATTAAAACTTTGAACATGTATAAACTTTTAGCTTAATTTGAATTATAACTAAAATAGGCTTTTTCATATCAGACTTAGGCTTTGAAAAAATTTAAAAAAACTAGGCTAGGTTAGGCCTTAAAAAAAAAATCTATGTCAAATAATAGATTGTGTTTAGACTTACAATTTATGCAATAGGCTTAGCCTATTTAAAGTAAAGCCTAGCCTGGTCTATTCCCGCCCCTACTTTAAATCATCAAAAACTTAAATTTTGAGAAATAAAAATATTAATAAAAAAATAATATATATAATATATATATAATTATATATTTGAATATTTTATAAAATATCGAACTCGAGTATTATTATATTCGATTCGGATTTGATTATATATATATTAAATTGTTCAAGAACAACCACCACATGGGATTAAAAAATGGATAATGTTAAGCATAAAAACATTATATCAGATTAATTGTTTTAATTCGTCGGTATGAATATTAGATATAAAGCATTTTTAAATTCCTGCACTTCATTCTACAAAATGTACATTCCGTTGTGTTTTTGATTTGATTGTTTAATACTTTATAATTTACTCAACATTAACGTACCGACGCAGTTATCTAATTTTGCTATTTACGATGTTATACATTAAACTAAATAAAGATAAACCTCAAAAAAATTCAACAAAAAGTACTTTCCCTGCAGCTGCTTGATGCGACGTATATGAATTGAAGCTTAGGGTTGGACCGCCGAATAATTTGTGAAACCAGCTAGGGATTGAATCGTAATTAAGAAAGGCCAAACCTAACCAAGATCTTTGCTTTAATTTAGATGTGGGGTGGTTAGGATTTGGCCTTTTGCTGACCTAAAATCCAATTAATCGTTCCATATTTATTCTCCAAACTTTGACCCCCACTTCCACAAAAATTAATTGTTACAGTTAAAAATGTGTTTGCTCAACGACTATATATATATATATATATGTGCGCGTGTGTGTTGAGAATACAGCTCATCACATCAATATATTAGTATCTATGCTTGTTGTTGTTCTTTCAAAATGAATCAGTTGCGTTTGCTATTAATGCATTGGCACAATTTTTATATCATTAATTAAAAGTTGCACGTTACAGGTCCACCGCCTTTATTTACGAAATTCTTTTTATACCTTATATGATTTTTTTTTTTTTGACCTTATGTGATGATATCAAACAGTAAAAATCATGCCATGTCACTAGTCACTACTATATATATTATGATTCTTGCCGTTTGTGTAAAATATATAAGAATTTTTTAATAATTAATGAGTTTGATATCATTTCATAAATTTACCTTTTATCTATTTCCCCTATAAAAAATATGTAATATTAATGATAAAAAAATAAGCAATAATAATTTTTATTTTTTTCATTAAATATATTTTTAAGTGACAAATAATTTTTATTTTGTTGTAATATGATTTAGTAGTAATGAAAGTTAATATTTTAAATTATCACTATTGATATTTAATGATAATTTAAATACTATTTTTGTCTCTATTAATTTTGTAAAAATTATTAGAGTAACAAAATAAAATTTCTTACCATTATATATATAATTAGTGATTATTTTTTGTATTTTTATTTTTATAATAATTTTGAATTTCTTATATGAATCGAATTAGACCAAATATTTAAAAAAGTTTCTCACATATTGCAGAAGTACGATCAACCGTACTCTTCTTTTTAGTAAGCTCGAAGTCAACATTTTTTTTTTAATTTTTAGAGTTTTGAGACCTTAGTAGTTTTCACTTTGTTTGGATATATTTTTTGTTTGATTTTATTATGTATTTATTGTGTGTTTTGGGAGAATAAATAATAAAGGAATTATGGGAGAATATGAAATGAAGGTTGGAGAATGTAATTAATGTTTGGTTATTGTTGAAAATATAGTAAAAAATGGGGTTTGGGAGTTTTGATATGTTTGAATATGTTTTTCAAGGAGCATTTTTTACTGTAAATATCATATCATTACTTTTGCGTTTTTGGAGGTAAAAATTGATATTAAAGAATTTTTTTAATTGTAAGGATATTTATTAAAAATATTGTGTATATATATGTATTGAAGAAATATGGTTGTGCTGTAAGTTTGTAATGATTAAGTGGATTGTATTATAATTCTTTATAAATTTTATTTATGAGTTAAAAATTTATTTAATTATAATAATAATAATAATTATTATTAGTAGTAGTAATAGTAGTAGTTGTATACTTATCTTAACTAATATTAGTAATATTATTACTACAATTATTATTATTATTATATTATGGTTATTATTATTATAATTACGAATACTATTACCATTACTAGTAATAGTATTATTATCGTTTTATTTATTAGTAATGTTACTTACATTTTAAATATAATTAATACTATTATTATTATTATTATTATAATAACTATTATTATTAGTATTATTGTTATTAATTTTATTTTTATTAGTATTATTATTAATTATCTTTTATTATTATTATTATTATTATTATTATTATTATTAGAGTGATGGGTATGTGGTGTCTGGGGTGGGGGTGTGGTAGGGGGTAGGGTACGTAGAGGGTGTGGGAGAATGTAAAATTAAAGTGGGATTAGATAAATAATGAAGAGAATAAATGATTTTTATGGTATTTTACTATAGTAGAAAATGAAAAAAAATGAGTTGTGATATTTAGAAATATTCTCCAAGAACAAGCTTGTTCTGGGAGAACATATTCAAACAAAGTGTTTATCCTTATAGCATTTAAAATTAAAGTGCGAGGAATTAGAATCTCAAATCAAGCGCTCAATACTTTCTTAAACTGGATTTGGCATCATAAAATTGCAATAATCACAATAACCTTTCAATTTTTGTATGAAATGATTTATGTAAAAAAGTTAAAACTAAAAGCCACAGCACCATCCTCTATTTTAATTAAAATAGTTGCAGTCTTATATTCCTCATTTTGTGGTTAATACCTCTGCGAATAAACACAACGTACCCTCCTTCTGTCAAATGCTTGTCCTCCACGCCGTATGAAGTATAACAAAACTATGATACCATTAATGGCAGCCGTGGTACAACGCGTGCAATATGTTAATGCCGATGATATGCTCTAACAACCATAATTTTTATTTTCCTTATTTATATTCATGCTTTTTTTTTGGGTGGGGTGTTTAAAGTTAGGTGGGAAGTATATAAATTTAGTCGAATCGAATCAAATCAAATCATCCCATCCAAAATATGAGAAACCCGATCTCAAGAAAATAAAGCATGCAGTGAATGTAATAATTGGCCCTGACATATGAAAAGGTCCACTGGTTGGTTGATATATTTGTTGTTGCTCCTACACATGCCATTGCAAAACCTCTTTTCAGGCTTCTTTAATTAAAAAAGTTATAAATATATTGTTTAGCTTCAACTTGAAAAAAACTAAAAACTAATATGCCCTTAATCATAAAATGATACATATGAGTTCGTATTCAAAATAATGTCCCTATACTCTGAGACACTTGTAAATTCATGTGAAACACAGTGTGAGAGAATATCTCATCTTCATTATGTGAAAAATGGTGTGTATTTGTTGCATGACACCAGTAATACGACCCAAATATGCAAGTATCTATCTCCTATTAGTACCAAAAGAGAAAAAGAAAAGAAGCAACCAATAGAAACTGTACGAGTGTAAAGCTAAAACAACAAATTTACAAATTAGTGATAACAAATTGGTCAGCTGGAGTAAAAGAAAGATGTCAAGCTCAAGGTGGTTTGTGATGTTGTTCTTGCATCAATACCCCTCGCAAGCTGGAGAATGCACATTTAACATTCCTAGCTTGGAAAAAATTGTCTGAAATGGAGCAACAACCAAATGTTTCGTGTAAATGTTGGCTAACTAATCCGAAGATATGCACGGCATTGATAAAATATGACTAGAACGAACTCTCTCACGGACCAAGTGGCAATCCACTTCTATGTGCTAGGCGCGTTCATGAAAAATCAAATTTGCAGCGATATGTAGAGCAGATTTATTATCACAAAACTACAAAGCTGTTGAGTATGGGATATATGGAAATCACGAAGTAAGTAAAGTAACCACTGAATTTCGCAGATAGCAGAAGTGAAGTGAGGGCCTTGTACTCAGCTTCGGAAGAAGTACGTGAAATGGTGGGTTGTTTTTTGGCCTTCCAACTGATAAGGGAGGAACCAAGACCCAACTGATAAGAGACCGAGCTGCGAGAATCCGGCCATCCAGCCTAGTCAAAATCGCTGAATCCTTTAAGTGTTAGTGAGTTTTCAGCAGGAAAGAAAATACCAGATCTTGGGTTCAATTTGATGTACCGGAGAATGCGATGAACAACAAGCAAATGAGACATAGTAGGTTTCTCCATGAATTAACTTAACTGTTGAATGGCAAAGCTTAAATTCGGGCGTGTGAAAGTCAAGTATATTAAACGACCGATTAAACAGCGGTAAGTCGAGGCAGCAGGGGAGGGATCGCCATCAAATTGACTGAATTTGGCCAAGGAGTCCATAGGTATTTTAGCAGGTTTGCAACCAAGAAACTCGGTATCTGAAAGCATTTCCAAGGCATATTTCTGTTGGCATTAAAAATTTCCCTTGAAGCTATGTGTTATTTCAAGTCCCAAAAAGTACTTATGAACTCCCAAATCTTTAATTTTGAATGAAGTGCCAAGAATGGACTTGATATGGGAAATCTCATCAATGTTTGTTCCAGTAAAACAAATATCATCCACATATTTAAGGATAACTATAATTGCAGTAGCAGAGCATTTAACAAATAAACAAGAATATGTTGTAATTGACATAATTAGCATAATTAATTATTAATTAACTTTGGATTGATGTCAATTATGGTTGGAATCCAAAGATTAATTATGGTGATGCAATAGAGAAAGGAATTGGTTAAGGGTTTCTTGTTGAATTGTCCCACATGGAATGTTTGAGAAAGTGGAGACTTACTTGGACATTATAAAATTAAGTGGAGGAGTTGAAGGGTTATTCCAACCCTTCACTTGTCCCACATTGGTTTTATAAACTAGTGTGGACTAGTTTATATTGAACTCAAGTAAGAATGTTTGATAAAGTGTTCTTTAAGGGGTTCATATGAGTGGACCACACACACGCCGCCGCCGCCCAGCTTGGCTCCGGGTCTCAGGTGAGGGTGTTAGGGCGAATGTCTTAGTCTTAATTTTTTGGGACAAATTCGATCTAAATTTTGAACTTAACTTGGATAATCGGATAAGGGCTGGTATAATCCGATCAAACTAAATCAAATCTTTGAAGATTAAGATGAGATTAAGCGGGATTTGGCAGAAAGACGTGGGACACGTGGCATGATACTAGTGGACATATGTGGCTGACGTGGCAGAATATTATTGGCTGGGTGAAGTGTTAGAAGCCATTAATTGGCGGACTCTAACCCTAATCCCGCCTATAAATAGATTGCCTTTGGCAGTCCTTAAATACACAGCATTCGTCTCTCAACACGCCTAAGCATCCGAGTTCTGCCCACTTTCTTGCTCTCTCTCAAGAATCCTTCCCTTCTCCTCTAAAAAATATTCCCTGTTTTGAATTTAGATATATACGCCTATCTCATTCTTATTTAGTGATTGAGTACTGTTCAAGGTGAGCAAGAAGGAGTGCACCTAATCATTTTGGATCATCTCATCTTGGAAGGAGCTGCGCTGTACTCATTGCACTAGTGAGTCAGGGCGCTCATTTCTTCAAGGCAAATAGAATTTCTCTGTGATTTGGTTGTCCGATTGATTCTGTTACGATATAGAATCCTGAAGATAAGTTTACTTTTAAATTCTAGTATTTATATTAGATAAAACTGATAGCATATTTTATTATTTTATTGCCTTGATTGATGTATGAATTTTGGCTTTTTTTGAACTCATATCTGATTAAATAATTGCTAAAATTCTGATTTATCTTGAATTTGATATATATATATTTGAACACGCATGCTTATGTTTAATTCTGATGACACATGTTAAATATGATATCACATACTTGATTTGAATCTCATATTGATAAAAATGCACGTACTGACTCAATTGAGATTATCTGTTTTAATTCTTGATAATCTGATTTGCATATTTATTTGCATGTTGGTATATCTAACTGCAAATTTGTTTACAACAATCTTGAAGAAGCGATATTTTTTTGTGTGTTTTTATCTGCTGAAATTCTGATTAGATATTCTATCTAGGAATCTTGCCTGATATTTCTGAGTAGATATCCTGTTTAGGAAATTCAGCCTAGATATTCTGCTTTAGTATTTATTTTGTAATCAATCATGGCTGCAAGTTCTAGTGCTGTTGGTGAAGTTGTGTCAGCAAAAGTTGACCTTTTTGGCCTTTCAAAAACGTTCTCGGGTCAGTTTTTTAAGCGTTGGCAACAACGCATGAAAATCTAGCTAACAATGAAAGGTTTTCTTTCATTGATTCAGTTGACCATGCCAAAACCAACTGAAACTGATCCCAAAATTAAGGAAATAGCCGATTGAAAAATGAAGGATCAGATTATTTGAGGGGTGATTCTGTCAGCTTTGTCTGATACACTCTTTGATGTGTATTGTTCTGATTCTTATTCAGCTAAGTCCTTATGGGACGAATTGGATAGAAAATACAATACTGAAGAGCAAGGGCTTGAAAAGTATTCAGTTTCTAAATTCCTGAAGTATCAGATGGTTAAGGGCAAGTCTGTATCTGAACAAACACATGAATTGATCATTTTAGAGCATTCCCTAGCTGATGTTGAGATGAAACTCCTTGAGAAATTTATGGTGATGTCAATTGTCGATAAGTTTTCCAAGTCTTGGGAAGGCTTCAACATGACTCTAAAGCATCAAAAAGGAAAATTAACTTTAGATAATCTAATGATTGCCATAAGCATGGAAGAGGAACATAGAAATCAATCACATAATGTTCCTATTGAATATATTCCTAAGGCAAATGCAATAGTGGGAAAGAAGAAAGTCAACTTATACTCAAACTCTAAAACCATTGATAAAGGAAAAGCAAAAATTAGTAAGAAATTGAAGGCTAACAGGCCATGCTAGAATTGTGGACAAAAAGGGCATTGGGCTAAGGAGTGTCCCTCTAAGAAAGCCAAGGCTAAAGCCCAGTCTGCTGGACCAGTTGTCAACATGGTTGTTGGAGACACCAGCAAAGCTGGAGTTCCTGATGCATCTATTGATGAGTACGTTTCTTTTAAACTTGAATTATTCTCTATCTATGAATCATATGATTGGCCGATAGACACTGGTGCTAATGTACACGTTTGTGCTGATAAATCGCTGTTTGTATCTTACCAGCCTATTGGCGGAAGGACTGTGATAATGGGGAACTCAAGTGCAACCAAAGTATTTGGGATAGGACGCGTGGACCTAAAATTTCCTTTGGGGCGCATACTGTCTCTACAAAGGGTGCATCATGTCCCAGTAGTTCGAAGAAATATAATAAGTGGTTCTGTAATAGTTAGGGAGGGTTTTGAAATTTCTTTCAAATCAAATAAAGTTGTAATTTTACATTATGAAACTTTTATTTGTAAAGGCTATTTTTCTTATGGTTTGTTTAAATTGCGAGTTGAGAACATTCTTTATTCAAACAAAGTTGATGTTTCTAATTCTCCTACCATAAATGTTATTGAGAATTCTTCTATTTGGCATAGTCATTTAGGACACTTAAATTTTGGTTTTGTCAAACATATGATGAACATAAATATAGTTCCTAAACGTGAAATTGAACAAGGTTATAAATGTCAAATCTGTGCTAAAGCTAAGCATGTGAGAAAGCCTTACCATTCAGTTGAAAGGTAAACTAAAATTCTTAACTTAGCGCACATAGATATTTGTAAGTTCAATGGAGTATTAACAAAAGACAATAAAAGATACTTTATCACCCTTATAGATGATAGCAGCAGATACTATTATGTTTATTTACTAAAACATAAAGATAAAGTACTAGAAAAGTTCATTACGTTTCAAAACACAAACTGGTAGAAAACTTAAACGATAAAGGTCAGATAGGGGCGGAGAATATGGGTCCAACCCATTTCATGAATACTGCCAGAATTTTGGCATAGTTCATGAAGAAACAGCCCCTTATTCTCTCGCTTCGAATGGGATAGCCAAATGAAAGAATAAAACATTCATAGACATGATTAATAGTCTGCTTTTGAATTCTAAATTGCCTAAGTACATGTAGGGGGAAGCTCTGAATATGGCTTGCCATATTCTGAATAGAGTTCCCCTAAAATATAAAGAAAGTACTCTATTTGAATTCTAGAAAGGCAGAAAACCTAGTCTAAAGTACTTCCGAGTGTGGGGGGTGTCTTGCAAAAGTATTAGTCCCTAAACACAAGAGAAAGAAGCAAGGTCCTCAGACTGTTGATGCGGTCTTTCTAGGCTATGTGGAAACATCTTATGCTTTGAGATTTTTGGTTATTAATTCAGAGATTTCTGGTATAGATGTGAACACTATAGTTGAATTTCGTGATGCTAAGTTCTTTGAGAACATGTTTACCATGAAGACTGGGATACCTCCAAATGTTTCTTTAGATTCAACCCTAGAGTCTGCATTGATTCTGGATCATGTGGAAAAGATGACAAATGTGGGGGGCAATCCTAGTAGTAACACAATTCCAGAAGAATTAGATAAACATAGACGGAGTAAAAGGGCTAGAATCACTAAGGACTTTGGAAGTGACTTTGTTACTTATAATGTCGAGGGTGATCTTGTTACCTTCAAGGATGCTATGACTTCCTCTGAAGCTAAGCATTAGAAGGAAGCCATCAAGAGTGAGATGGATTCTATTGTCTCAAATGGGACATGGGAATTAGTCGATCTCCCTCTGGGGTGTACTACTATAGAAAGCAAGTGGATCTTCAAAAAGAAACTGAAATCTGACGAAATTGTTAACAAGTTTAAAGCAAGGCTAGTTGCCAAAGGGTTTAAGCCAAAAAAGAGAATAGATTACTTTGACACCTACTCCCCAATAGCTCATTTGACTACAATCTGAGTGTTTATAGCATCAACTTCCATATATGACTATCCTATTCACCAGATGGATGTGAAAGCAACCTTTCTGTATGGTGATCTTGAGGAAGAAATCTATATGGATCAGCCAGGGGGATTTGTAGCTTTTGGAAATGAGCGAAAAGTTTGCAAGCTTGTTAAATTACTTTATGGTTTGAAACAAGCTCCTAAATAATGGCATGAAAAGTTTGACAAAACTATATTATCATTTGGCTTCATAGTTAACGATAGTGACAAGTGCATCTACTGCAAAGTTAAAGGTGATAACTGTATTGTGTTATGCCTATATGTAGATGACATTTTCTTAATAGGTTTCAACACTTAGATTATCAATGAGAAAAGTGTTTCTTAAAGAAAAAGTTTGAAATGAAAGATATGGGTGTTGCAAATATGATTCTTGGACTTAAGTTGACTTGTTCAACTAAGGGTATAGCAATTTCTCAATCTCACTATGTTGAAAAGATAATTGAGAAATATGATTATAAACAAAGTAGAATTGCCAAAACACCATATGATCCTTTAGTGGCTCTCTTTAAGAATGAAATTTGGTGTACCAGTGTCTCAATTGAGGTATTCTCAAATCATTGGTAGCTTGCAGTATCTTGCAAATAGGTCGAGACCAGATATCTCATTTGCAGTCTCTAAACTCGCTAGATATTCAAGTTATCCCAATTGAACCTATTGGGAGGCTTTAGACAGGGTACTTCGGTATCTAAAGGGCTCAGCTTCATTAGCATTGCACTACAAGAGATTTCCTGTAGTGCTGAAAAGATATAGTGATGCTAGCTGGATAGCCAAAAACTCCGAAAGTAATGGGTGTACAGGGTATGTATTTACCTTGGGTGGGGATGCTGTCTCTTGGAAGTCTACCAAACAAACTTTGGTAACTCGATCTACTTTTGAGGCTGCGTTGTGCGCTTTGGACACTCTGGGACAGAGTCAGAATGGCTGTATGGGTTGATGGTACAATGCCCATGGTGACCAAGCCTCTTCTGGGAATTGCTGTACATTGTGATAACCAAATCATAATTGCAAAGATTAGAAGTTCAAAGTTCAATCAAAAGACCAAAAGACACATCCAAATTAGACTAAAGTCTATAAGGGAGTTAGTGTCTGAAAAGGTTATAGCAATTGGTTTTGTTGGATCCAAAGATAATATTGCTGACCCTTTAACTAAAGGATTTGATTTGTCCTTAGTTCATAAATTTAGGTTGGGGATGGGACTGCAAACCCATCAATGATATACTTACGGTGGCAACCTAACCTACCAAGTGGTGTTCCCACAAGGTAGGTTTAATGTGGTATAAACAAGTTGTTGAGTATATCAATGTGCACCTAAAATTAATTGATACTTCGTATCTAGTGTCTCTCCCCTGAATGCCTAGTAGGTGTTGATTACTGCTAGTTTAGTAAGAGTTTAACTCTGAATGGGGTTAAGTCATTTGGACGAGATGCTGGCAGTGTATCCTTAGATATGCCCAACTAAACGAATGTAGTCCTTTGGTCGGGACTAAAGGAATTGGGTTATTCCTAACAAACATTCATGACTCATGATCAAGACACATGGCCTTAATGTGTCGACTCTAAAGATAGTGTATAGCCGTTAGCTCGTTGTTACTGATGGATGCAATCACAATCACGGGAATAAATTCAAGGCTTAGATTCATTTGTCCCGGTAGTGGCAGAAGTTGGATAACTTAGGGAGTAGTTCAAATTGAAAGGTACCATTTCTAAAAGCGAGCTATGATTGAATTAGATAGCCATTATCTGTAGATTTGTGGAGAAATATTGTAATTGGCATAATTAGCATAATTAATTATTAATTAACTTTGGATGAATGCTAATTATGGTTGGAATCCAAAGATTAATTATGATGGTGCAATAGAGGAAGGAATTGATTAAGTGTTTCTTGTTAAAAATGTCCCACATGGAATGTTTGAGAAAGTGGAGGCTTACGTGGACATTATAAAATCAAGTGGAGGACTTGAAGGGTTATTCCAACCCTTCACTTATCCCATATTGGTTTTATAAACTAGTGTGGATTAGTTTATATTGAACTCAAGTAAGAATGCTTGATAAAGTATTTTTTAAGGGGTTCATATAAGTGGACCACACGCGCACCGCCGCCGCCCGGCCTAGTTCTAGCTCTGAGTCGCAGGTACGAGCGCGGGCATTAGGGTGAATGTCTCCATTTTATCTTTTTGGGATAAATTCGATCTGAATTTTGAACTTAACTTAGATAATCGAATAAGGGCTGACTCGATTAAGACCTATTGGATTAATAATCCAATCAGACTAAATCAAATCTTTGAAGATTAAGATGAGATTAAGCAGGATTTGGCAGAAAGATGTGGGACACATGGCGTGATACTGGTGGACATGTGTGGCTGACGTGGCAGAATATTATTGGCTGGGTGAAGTGTTAAAGGCCATTAATTGGGGGACTCCAACCCTAATCCCACCTATAAATAGACTGCCTCTGGCAGTCCTTAAATACACAGCATTCATCTCTCAACACACCTAAGCATCCGAGTTCTGCCCACTTTCTTGCTCTTTCTCAAGAATCCTTCCCTTCTCCTCTCAAAAATATTTCCTGTTCTGAATTTAGATATATACGCCTATCTCATTCTTATTTGGCGATTGAGTACTGTTCGAGGTGAATGAGATAGAGTGCACCTAATCATTCTAGACCATCTCATCTTGGAAGGAGTTGTGCTGTACCCGTTGCATTGGTGAGTCAGGGCACTCATTTCTTCAAGGCAAATAGAATTTCTCTGTGATTTGGTTGTCTGATTGTTTCTATTACAATAAAGAATCCTAAAGATAAGTTTACTTTTAAATTCTAATATCTATATTAGATAAAACTGACAGCATATTTTATTATTTTATTGCCTCAGTTGATGTATGAATTTTGGCTTTTCTTGAACTCATATCTGATTAAATAATTGCTAAAATTCTAATTTGCCTTAAATTTGATATATATATTTGAACACACATACTGTATGTTTAATTTTGATGACGCATATTAAATCTGATATCACATGCTTGATTTGAATATCACATTGATAAAATGCATGTACTGACTCAATTGAGATTATCTATTCTAATTCCTGATAATTTGATTTGCATATTTATTTGCATGTTGGTATATCCTGTTGTGAATTTGTTTACAACAGAATCAGCAGTAGACTGGTTATAGCTAAGAGAAAGTAACTTAGTAGTGAGCTTGGAAAACCACTAATGACTGGCTTGCTTAAGCCTATAAAGAAACTTGCAGAGTCGACAAACTTGACATGCTATAGAAGCAAGAAATCCAAGAGGTAAGGTCATATAAACCTCCTCATTGAGGTCGCCGTACAAAGATGCATTGTTAACATCAGGTTGGTGAAAATGCCAACGCTTAGTTGCAGATAGAGCAAGCAACACACGGACAATAGACAGTTGGTGATTGGGAAAAATTATTGAAATAATCAACCCCCTTACGTTGTGTATACCTTTTTTCAACCAAGCAAGCTTTATACCGCTTAATGGAGACATCTACCTTGTACTTGATTTGATAAATCCATTGACAGCTGATGGGGACTTTTCCAAGAGGTAAGGAAGTGAGATCCCAAGTGTGATCTGTCTCTAAGGTGGCAAGCTCCACTTGCATAGCCTCACGTCAACACTAAAACTTGACAGCTTGAGAGTATATATTTAGGCATCACGAATAGAAATAATGAAGAGATAATGCCTGTGTGAAAGGGAGAGATTATAGTAAGATAGAACATGAGAAAGAGAATGAGGAGTACCTGAGTGAGGATGATTCAGAATAGCACCAGTAACAAGTTAGCAATGATAGTCCTAAAGATAGGAAGAAGGATGGTGAGATCTATTTGATCATTGACGAGGTAAGAGAGAGGTTAAGGTTTGCTGAGAAAAATCAATATCATGAAGGTTTGGTGTTTGTGCTTGAGGTAGTGAAGGTTGCGGGATAGCAATTTTAAAAGGGAATAAGGTTTCACAAAAGATAACATTTTTAGAAATAAGAATTTCTCTAGAGTAGATGTCTAATAAACTGTATCCTTTTATACCTGGAGAAAATCCAAGAAAGACACATTTGCAAGCTAGAGGATCAAACTTATGGCGATTGGCAACCAAGGTGCTAGCAAAACAAAGTGAGCCAAAAACCTTTAAGTTGGTAAGGTCAGGTTTAGTGTTGTATAAAATGTGAAATGGTGACTTGTGTTAAAATAATGGAGTAGGGAGTTGATTAATGAGATGTGTAGCGTGTAATACGGCATTAACTCCAAAATTTCTTAGGAAGTTTGGATTGAAATAATAAGCCACGAGCAACATTTAAGATGTGTTAATACTTCCTTTCAAAAATGTCATTTGTTAGGAGTCTCCACAAAAGAAGTTTGGTGTATTATACCTTTAGAATTAAAAAAATTGAGCATTGAAAATTCAGCCCCGATGTTTGCTTAGTATAATTTTAATAATGGTTGATAATTATGTTTGGGCTAAGTAAAAGAAATTTTTAATAAGTTGACGTGTGCCAGATTTGTGTTTGAGTAAATATACCTATGTAAACCGGCCATAATCATTGACAATGGTTAAAAAGAAACGATGTCCATGAATTGAAGGGGTGGCAAATAGGCCACAAATATTAGTATGTAATAACTCAAAACAAGAACTGGAACAAGAATGACTATTGGAGAAGGAAAGTTTTCTTTGTTTAACAAAATGGCAAACATTACAAGAGGAGTTATCAATATGACTAAAGCTAGGGGGGTCATTAGTAAGTTGCCGTAGACAAGAATCAGAGGGATGGCCCAATCTACAGTGTCAAATATCAAGTTGAGAACATGTAGTATTACGAGAAACATAAAAGAAGGATGAGGAACGATTGTTAATAGATATAGGCCATCTTGTTCCTTAGCTACACCAATCTTCCTTCAAAGGCTTAGGTCCTATATAAAACAAGAAGAAGAGTGAAAAAGGAGACAACAAGAAAGGGGAGCAGTAAGTTTAGAAACTGAAAAAAGATTAAAGGAAAAAGAGGGAACATATGAAACATTATAAAGTGAAAGTGAAGAGGAGATAGAAATCGTGCTAGAATAGTGTGTCAAAACTGTGTGACCATTAGGAAGAATAACATTAACAGGATTAATACAGTGATAAGAGAGAAATGCAGAAGGAGAAAAAGTAATACAATTCATGGCACCCGAATACAATATCCAAATAGTAGAGAAAGAATTACCTGAATTTTCAAAGAAGTTAGGAGTGAGCTTAGAGGTAGAGGAAAGAGTGGTTACATTGTTGGCAGCACAAAGTAGAGATGGAGTGGAAAACGATTGCTGCAGCAATTCGAGAACCTTCTGTATTGTTCTTAGGTCAAAGAAGGGGCAGGAGGTTGAGATGACCTAACATCTGAAGGTTTAATAGTAAAATCAAGAACATGCGGATATCCAGTTGTTACATTGTGTGCGGTTGTGGCAGGTGAGAAAGGATTTTTGAAGCCGAGGGAGTAGCCATGTTTTTTATAGCAGGTTTTCAATATTGCGGTGAGATTTCCCACAATAGGTGCAAAAATTTGTATCACTAGTAGAATTGGAAGGTGGACGAGAGGGAGGTCAATTGAATTGAGCTCCAAATTTAGTAGGTGGAGTGGAGGTAGAAACTGATTGGGACTTATTAACAAACACCTTACAGATACTAAGAGATAATTGTCTTAGTGATCGAAAATTCAACAATTCATCTCAAAGAATCTTTAGAGAGGTGAAGTAGTTAGTAATGGATTGATCCCTTCGTTTGAAACTATAATATCCTCTTGAAGGTCCGAGATACGAAACATATCTTCTTGAGAGAAGCTAAGAAACATCAACTGGAGTGGCCATGGAAGAGGAGGAAAAAATATCAAGAGTAGGCCATATGCTCTGGTACCATGTAAGTTAATGTGAAACAGAGCATGAGAGAAAATATCTCATCTTCGTTATATGAAAAATGGTGTGTATTTACTACATGACACCAGCAATAGAACCCGTATATACACACACACACACACACACAACTATCTATCTCTTAATATTGTCAAAAAATAAAAGAAACAACCAATAGAAATTATATGAGTGTAAAGCTAAAATAACAAATTAGCAAATTGGTGATAACATATTGGTAAGCTGGAGTAACAAAAAGATGCCAACCTCAAGGTGGTTTGTGATGTTGTTCCCGCGTCAATAATACCATGTCTTTTTCTCAAAAATTGGATTTGGTTGTCCGAGATTACAATCGTGACATGCAATTGGAGTCATCCCCAGTCATACATGATAATATCTCAACCATCTAATGAAACTTGAAGTTAGGATCTACATCAACCAACTATAAATATCCCTTATCATTAATGGATAAAATTCAATCTACTATTTTTTACCGTTGATCTACCTATCTTTACTAACTTAAATTTTGGAGAATTTGTGCTAAAATCTCGTAGTGATCCTTAGCTTGTGGTGTTAAGGACTAAAGCCAAACCCGACCCAATTGTGCAAGGGATCACCTACTAGTTCAAGAGGATAACAAATAGGCATATGTAGCCTAAATCTAATGGCCAACCCCAAATCAATTAATGCCATCTAGTGCAAAATCTAAACTTGAAACAATTTAGGTCACAACAGTAAAGTGATGACAAAATACTCCATATAAGGAAAATCACATAATATTATTATCTCATCCTTATCCTCGTAGCTTATAGGGAGCTAAATACATAAAGTACAAGCTAATATATCATGTTAGGTGTAAATTCCTTCAATTTTACTAGCATAAAATGTTCTCTTCTATTACTCGTCAATTAATTGTTTAAAATTCTCTTCCTTTAGTTGAGTTCTTAGGGCTATTAATTCTCTTTTATTTTCTTGTGGTCATAATGGTCGAGTAAAAAAATGTTGTATTTTAAATTTCAAATCTTATCATTGACAGCTAACTCTATTCTTTTACTTCCCAAGCAAAATACCACTAGCAAGAGAAATTTGTCTAGTAAATATGATAAATTTAGAGGAAAGATTTTTATAATTATGAAATAAAGATAAAATAAAATTGGCAATTTAGCTTTTCCAATGAAAAAGCACATATGATATAACTACTCCTATTTGAGTTACACACTTCTTTTACTTTTTGTTACAAAGATTCGTTGTTCTTATGGTTAAATAAGTTTTTATAAATAAACATGATCATAATACATTGTCGATCAATTTTCCTAGATAAATAACTATACTCATCCCTCTCTAAATTTTCCAAGAATGCTTTAACTAACCAAGTTATGAGATAAGTCCTCAATTAGAATAAGAAGTTGGTGTAATTTATTTAGTCATCCAACAACTTTTACGAATATTGTGATAAGCTTTGAGATGGAAAACTCTCTTAACTCACCCTCACGAGGATCATGCAAGTGTCCTAGTATACGTTGGCAAGCAACCAGTAATTGTCTCTATTGTCTAACATCTACATAAAATTTGAAATTTAGAAATGCGTAATGTACTCCATTTCAAGGAGGTGAAGATTATATATATATATATATATATATATTAGCGCGCACAACAAGCACACAAATATAATAGTTACTCATTCAAATAAATATAGTTTATGAAATGATTTCTTTGTGAGGATACTTGAGAAAAATGACTAAACACTTAATGATCCATATTTTTTATATCAGGTCATGCCGTGATCCATTTAACTCTAATTTACTATAAATGTCATCTTTGAACTTATAAGATGGTGTATGATAAGGATTATATCTATTACCAAATGTATAGATTCAATCTTGGAATTAAGTAGTGTATGATGATGACAAATTTAACATTAAATATGAAAATTTATTGAGAAATTGTCACATCGATTTAATTTGTCTTAAAAAGACATCTCGAAAGACAAGAGAGGAGAACAACCTATAAATTATCTCAAAATTTTCGTTTCCTCGGGGACAAAATACATTATAACTATGGACACTTCTAGTTAAGCCATATCAACAATATGTCAACTATATAACAAGTAGCACATTAATATAAATATTCTATTTGCACTTATTTATAAGATTTGCTTAATTCATTTTATTTATTCTCAATTTTCTTTAAGAATTGCAACTCACTCGATCGTTGGGAAAAGACTTCAGCCTAAGAGGTAGGGAATGGGAGAAGATGAAGACTCCGTGAAGCATGAGTTCTACCATTGTTTTTATCCGTGATGGTCTTTTTGAAAACTATTCGATAGAAAATCTTTTACTAGTGGTCCTTTTGGTTCTTGGTAGAGGTACTCCCCTTTTCTTGGCGAAGGATCAACTTATTCTCAGAATATAAACGGAATGCTATACTAAGTTAGCATCGCGCACCGAACTAGGATAGGGTCCCTTGCTTGCATTTTCTCTTCTCTTTCCTTTATTGGAGTTGTCCCTAAAAAACTGTTCATTTTTTAACTTTAATAGAATCAGCTATTGTTTTAACTAAGATCGAATTAAAAAAATTATTACAAATCTTATCTTATCAATTCGATCTTAAATTCTTACGACTAAACCATCCCACATACTCATGTTTGTTAATAAAATTTTTAAACAATTGAACTCAAAAAATTCATTGTCATCGAAAATGAACTTTGCAAATGATCGGGTTGTTATTATACTTTTCTTGTAACATCAGCGGTGCATTTTTAATGTGGATTATAAAGTGATCAAGCTAGGTTACATTACACTTTTTAACAATTAATCCTTAATTTTTAATTAATTTTTCTTTCTTTTTCATATGACAGGGTGGCAATTTAGGCAGGTTGGGTGGGTTTGGGTTGGGTCAAAGTGGGGGTATTACATAAATTTGCTCAACCCGAATATAACCTATTTAATTTTCAACCTGATAAGCATAAACCTAAACCCTATCTACTTTAAATTAGGTTGACCCTGGTCAACTTGTTTATGAATTGGGTTAACCTAAGAACCTGAAAACCGACAATCCACCTAATCCATTATGAAAATCATGCTGTTTAATGGCAAAAAAACTAATAATGTATACTATATTTTTGCGTTGCTTATTGATTTGACTTTCATAGTCCATTTTCATCAGCACAGAAATACTTGTACAACATGAATAATATTTTAATGGGTATTAACTTGGTGGATTTGAAGACCTATACTTTTTTGCATCACAAACCATACACAACCTTTCAATTTTGCAGCACACATTAACATTGACATATGATGAAAAAATTATCATAATTCTCCAAGTAAAAGCAAAATACACCATTTTAATACTAGAATTGCTAAACACATCATAGTTTACTAAAATCTAAAAGCTAAAAACTCAAGTTTTCAATGAATTGAAACATAAATTGCACAATATTAACAAAAATATATAGCGCGCACACACACACAACAGGATTGATAGTAAAAATTATTAAGCTAAAAAATTATTTAGGTAAGCCATATATTAAACTAGCCTTTACGCAGGCATAATGAAAAACCATCCCTATTCACTAGATTTAGGAATGCTGATTGTGTTAATTTTAGTTATATTCAATAGAAAGAAAACACCAAAATAAAATCGTTTGACTGAAGAAGAAGAGGTATCCACAGAGTTCCATGAATATATGTGTATCAAGGCTGTTGAACTTGGAAAAATCAGAATTTCCTCAAGAGCTAAGTGGGAGATGAGATAAAGAATAGAGGGAGATGAGCAATGGCAGTTGGGCACAAGAAAAACGATAAAATTAAGACTTTATTTTTTTTCTCCTTTCCTTTGGACACTTTAGATTTCTAGCTGTAGTTTGATGTGATAATAGTCAATAAATTTAAATTTTAAAATATCTAGCTCGTATTTATTTTTTTATATTGTGTGGGATGGGTTGGATTGGGTTGTATTGGTTTAATGGGTCATCCAAAAAGCAATTTTGGGCTGATTGGATCAACCCGTAACCCAACCCAAACCCACTTAATATTTTTGGATTGTATTTCGAATCGATCCAATTTTAATCCAACCCCACAAGTCCCAATCTAAACCCACTAATTTTGTATCGGTTTCATATTGGGTTAGAAATTGCCGCCCCTCTCGATATCCCATTTTTTATTGACTTTTGTATATCCAAATCAAAAGCAGGGAACACCCTCCTCTCCATTAAAGCAGTATTGGTGCTGTAGTTGGCCTCCACTTTACATAAATATGGGTGTCTTTTGGTGGGTCAAAATGTCTGTGTGCATGTAATGTCAAGGGATTACGCCTTATGTAATGCTAAGGGATTAGGCCTTACGATAGATAGAATATGGACCTTGATATTTTGGGGCCTTATGGTGGATAAAATATGACATTGTAATCATGGGATCACGCCGTAGAGGGTTTCATTGTGGCCCAATAATATAAATCTCCCATATAATATGAAAAATTAAAATTTTAATTCTTAATATACTCTTGATATGTGGGTATTTAAATAGATAGTAGTGAGTTTAGCAACAACACACATGGTACAGACAATTTAATATGGATAGTGTTTGTAAAATTTTCTAGATATTATTTTATAAGATATTATAAATTATTTAATAACATTTCTTTTTAAAAAATATATGAATTATCAAAATAAAATTGTCTATCATTCCATCTTTGTTGTCGTGTAACTGCACTAAAATTGAATTTATAAGATTCTCAAAATATTTTGTAAGATATTATAAAATATATAATAATTTTTTTGTTTTTGGCAAAATAGTCCATGAACTACCGAACAAAATATCAAAATTTTATAAACTCTTTTAAAAGAATTATGGATTTTTCATTCTAATTTTAAAGTTTTAAAAACTCTTATTCATTTTAATCATATTAGTTATAGAATTATTATTATTAACATTTTATAAACTGTAAGATGCTATTCTATCCATCCACTTCAAGAGGTTATTATTAAAATCAAATTTAGTATCTTATAAGTTTTAAAAATATCTTATAAAAATATTTTTAAATAAATTTAATTTAAGAGCCTCGTAATTGATACACTACAGTAATTCCATGAAATCTTAATGCATCGCAAAGGCCCATTAGGTTCTTATTGGACACAATAAAAAACTAAGACCGCCAAACACTACCTTAAAAACATAAACGTTAAGGATGTACACAAGAGTGGGGCTTGTGCATGAGATCTGATGAGCAGTGGAGGGAGAGAGGAAATGAGATAAGTAGAAAAGAATGGTACTCTGCATTTGAGAGGTAAGGGGATAAGGAGAGAAGATTCAAATAGTGAACAATAGGGCTCAGAGATTTATCTCCAAGACAACTTGTCCACTACCTAAGACACTAAATTTTAAGTCCCACAACCAAACATATGTTGGCCTTGAAAATGTGTTTTAAAGGCTATCATAGCCTAACTTATACAATTGCACACCTTTACGCATCCCTTGAAATAACTCTTTTATATTCATTTTGTACATATATTATATTACAAATTGAGTAAAAGAAATATTTTATACCACCTATTTGCCACCCATGATATATCACAAATTGAATAAAAGAAGTAATTTAAATAGTTTTTCGAATTCAAGCAAGTTTGTTTTATCCATATTAAATGTAGGATTTCTTTTTCTACTTGTAGTTACTACCTCACATAAGAATTCACGTAAACATATAGAGTGAAACATTTAATCAAAAAGTGATGCTTAGCAATCCTCATCAATATGCACAGTGAAACATTTGATGAAAACGTGATGATAAGTTATTGTTAGTAACCAAGTGGGACATGAAACAAAGGTGGGATCCTAGGATAATTGTTTCCAAAAATGAGGATCGAAAAATAAATAAAAAGAGTTTATAAATTCCCAAGGTAAAATGTTAGAATTTTATGCACTCTTTCAAAATAGTAAGAAGTTTTTAACTTATTTTTTATATTTTAACAAACTCATTTAATTTTAATGACATAAATTATTTGTTTAAGACCCTGAATTTTCTCAAAGAATATGAAAATCATAACTTGGACTAAGAAAAATGACAATAATTGGTAAAAAAAAGGACTTAATTGAAAGAAATTTGAAAATCCTTAGGGTCAATTTGTAAATAAAATGGGTCAACGGGTCAATCTAAGGCACTAACAAATTGAGCGCTAAATTGAAAATTGATTAAAAGTGTTGGGGGCCAATCGTAATTCATGAGAACCCTCCTATAAGTAGCAAATCACTCTCCTTATTTCTTCAAAATTATACATGCATGCACCTCCTATCCCCTCCAGCAATTTCTTTTCTTGCGCCGATGAAAGTTGAAAATAATCGCACAATTGCACTCCTCTCAACTCAGGGAACAAGTTGATACCAATATCTCACAGAGACAATCAACAGAACAACCAAAAATTTGAGTAAGAATTCTTAGCATGGTAGAGGTGATAGATGCAACATTTCCAACAACTTTTGGAGGCAACCAAGATGGGATTGGTGCAAGGAAGATGATGGTGTTTTCAATTTGGCAAACTGACGACAGATAAAGGAGTAATTGAAGAAAAATGGCACGGCAGCATTAGATGGTGTTCCACTATTTTTCAGCAAATTAGATGGCCAAATGACAAAATTTCACGAAAATGATAGAGGCATTTTACTCCTGATGTTGAGACACGCATTTTGGTGTAGTCAAATTCCAATTCCGGTGACAGTGCATGGCGGTAGTCCAGTAGGTCCTGGGTAATTTCTTTGAGGCAATGAGTTGAACACATTCATACCAATCTCAGATCGTGAATTGGCTCTAAATTTTGTTTAATTTGGTAAAATCTCGTTTGAATGATTAAATGTTTCCCAAATTGATTTGACTAAATCATTGAGTTAGTTTCTAATGTAAATATGAGTTAATTGGACTGCATTGTGACATTGGACTGGAATAATTAAATGTGATTTAGATACTAAGTGACTTGTGGATCTAGATTTGTTAAACTAAAGCTTAACCATTGTTAATTAAGCTAGTTAATATAATTAAAATCCTAACTTTGTGTAATGTTACAAGGATTAATTATTAATGTAATATGGAAATTTCTTACAATTTGGCTAAATTATTATACATGAGCTTTGGCTATTAGCTTAAGAAATGATCAGTGACTTAAAATAAATAAATCATTCGTTACCATTGTAGTGACATTAGCATAATTAGTATATTAACCATGCATTATTTTTGGAACCAAACCTCTAAATATTATACTAGTTGGAAGTATGATGATTTTGTTAGAATAATTTAGATAATTGGAATATTCTAGCCTAAGTTACCCATATTCGAAATGGGGTGAGAACCTGGGTTAGGTAGATATGCCTTGTAATCAAGAGCACCTGATATTAAGGCATGAATGGTTTAATTATTGTTTAAAGGATACGGTGTAAGTATTTTGACATTTAAATACATTCTATTAGAATAGGTGATAGGATTCAGACCTTTCAGGGTAGTAGGATATTGACTGTATCACTATTGTGATTATGGTGCGAGTATAGCCTTTTTTTTCTTCTAGGGAATGAATTATTTCTATTTGTTGCAAATTCTCTACTATCTATTCACCTATGTTTGTTTGTTATTGCTCTTGTACCTCATACCCTATAGCCTTGTTGGTTGACCCCCTGTTCCTTGCTAGTCTCTTATGATTGTGTTATTTAAAGTGGTCTTGCCAGCACATTTGTATTAGTGTCTCCAAGATACTATTCTTTGTTTCCTTTGAACAAGTTTTGCCGGTTAATATACTATGTGAATTGTTGTTCTTACTTAGCATTTAGTTAGTATCATGATCAAAATTTTGAATTTATATTAGCATTATGTCTTATCATCCATGGGGATGTCCGTGGAATGTTGCTACCAAAAGGGATGCCATAGGAAGTTAAGGCTATGACTAGGTCCAAAAAGATAACTGGGTAGAATAAATTGACGGTGACTGGTTTCCTAGCTAGTATCCACTTGTGATCCTAGCATATAGATAGTTGGAAGTAGCTATCTTTGAGTGGCGGGATTCGACATGTAAATCGCCATGCCTTATGTCCAATTATTACACGCCAAGCTCAGTGCTCGAGCAACAAAGTGATGAGAGAAATTTGTTTACGCTGTACTTGCTTCCTATTTTGCTTGTTATGTTATATTTTGGGAACAATAAGGTTGGATTTGCCAATAGTTTGCTATGATTTAAAAATGGTTGCTATTATGATATGTTTTGTTATGTCACGTCTTGCTTGTTTCATGTCTCATTTTATTTGGATTCATATTCCATCAATATACTATTTAATAGCTTCTTACATCTTGGTGTTCTATTATTTGTTCTGAAGTTGCTTCTAGTAATATGTAATGTTTTGTTGGGTGCACTTGTTTTCATAAGTATTATTTACTCAAGCCCTATTTTATTGAAGTGTCATTTTACATCTTCTGACTATCTCAGTTTTTCCTTTTACTTTGCTTGCTTAATTATCAATTATGTTAGAATCCTTTTATCAATTCCCTTAATCCTTTGTGTTGTTAATAGATACCTCAACGCTCATTGAGTCCTTTGGACTTAGCCCCTATTTTTATTTCTTGATTCTTTCCCAAATAGGATTTGTCAAAGAGTTGGAGGCCAAAACTTGCTCTAAGGATGATGTATATAGTTTTATAGTTAGTACTAGATGTTTATATATTAATGGACTTTGGAATATGTAATTAAACTTACAATTTGGCATGCCCCTATTCAGGCTATTAAGACTTTGGCGCTAGTAATGTTGTGGATTCTATGTTCAGTAGTGCCATTTTAGTTAGTATCACTTCTGTAAGTAGGTAGTCTATGGCTTCTATGTATAAGACTTGTCATGTTGCCTCATGGATGTTAAGTTTAGATTCAACCACTTAATGTGAGTATTATGTAAATGCAAACTTATAGGTTTTGAAGTTTTTATTAATGTAGAATATTATATGGTAGAATGTGATAGAGAATTGGCATAAAATGGTTTTAGGTCACCATGAAATATTTAAATTGGATTTTGGAGTTGTGTGTTTTTGTTATGAATTATTAAATTTAGATCACAATAGCACCTCGACTCAAAGCAAGTACCTCCTAGGCGTAGCGCTACATCAAAGCTTAGGTTTTTGAGGACCTAGGTTAATATGGGAATAACTTTTGTAGCTGGAATCAATGGGTTCATTAGAGATTAAACTAGAATTGGGAATCATCTTAGATGTAACACACTTAGGTTAAGGAAAGCTTGAGCTATGCTAGGATATGATCCTGAGAGTGTGTAATTCTTGGTTAGTAGAGATTAAGCTTGACTTTGGAATTATCTATGGTGTGTATACTTAAAGAACACCTGAACCATGTCCAGATATGATTCTTAGAATGTGTAATTTTTGGGTAGGAAAATATAAAGTTTGATTGTGAATTTGAATAGGATATGAACTTTTGGGACAATGCTCGATATTAAGGAAGTGAAAGGTTATGAATAAGATGGCCAACCAGTGTATAACATATTACTTTTGGCATATCAGGTATATGAACGTATAGTTATTGGTAAGGATGATGCTGTTTGGAATTTTGGCTTTATGTGAGCAATATCGTTTAAGGTTAAATTTGATGAGTAGATTGCTAGTTTGGGAAAAATTGTATTTATTGTGTAAAGAGTTACTTTGGAAATCAATGTTGTGGAAGTAATATTTGTGGAAGTTCTATTTGACAAGTAAGCATCATTATAGGAAGATATATAGTGGTTAGAAAGTGATTATCCTGGGACAACAAATCCCTGCCACATGCTTACAAATGAGAATTAGATTGTATAGATACACAAGCAAAAGATTATAGGAGTGCATTTGGGAAATGAATGATTATTAGGGATGAGTGATGTTTGACCTATGTGTGCAATTGAAATCTACACAGTATGTTTATATTGATAAGGGATAACATGATAGGAAGATGATCATTTTAGATGGAGATGAATTTGACAGTTAGAATGACATTTAGGAAGAATGGTGCTTGACATGCATACACAGTTATGGCTCGAATAGTATGACTATTTGGAGAAACTAGTGCATTAATAATGAAAAAGTTGATAAGTATGATTTCAAGATGACAACAGACAAGAAAGAAGGTTTGGTTGCCCGTAGGAGATAAAGTTTTAATGAAACACTTTGTTAATTCGTAATGAAGGTTTAGACCAAGCATAGGATATAATTCCTTAATAAATAGGGTACCACATTAGTAGAGAGAGTCTACAAAATTGCAAGGTGATTGACAATTAGTGTAAAGATAACCAACTAAGGATAAGGAACGTAAAGGGTAGAATGATGGTTTGATAAAAATAGAATAATGTTGAGATGAAAAGGGTGAATCAAAGGAAATTTATCACTTGTAGATGTGTTTTGCTAGATCCTAGATTTGTTAGTTGACAGCTGTCCTTGGTAAGTTGTATGATGTGATTTAAACGATATAGTTACATGGGAAATTAGTGTGCAAATAATGAAGATTAGTTGTAACACTATGAAATAAAGGTGAATAGAAAATGGATAAAGTCTTGAAGACCTGAAGGAAAGAAAGATGGTTTTGATGAAAGTAATAATTATTCCGATAGGCCCTAAAGGCATAGGATACTAATTAGATGAAATAGGATGACATCATAGGTATATGTGAAGTTAGGTTGTCAGGAATACCTCCATAAAGTTGGGTACAGTTGTTTTCATAAGTACTATTTACTCGAGCCCTATTCTAATAAAGTATCATTTTACAACTTCTAACTATCTCTATTTTTCCTTTTACTTCGCTTGCTTAATTATTCATTATGTTAGAATCCTTTTATTAGTTCCCTTAATTCTCTATGTTGTTAATAAATGCTTCTTCCCTCACTGAGTCCTATGGACTTACCCCTCTATTTTTGTTTCTTAATTTTTTCCCAGCTAGGATCTATATGAGAGCTCGAGACCTAAGCTTGCTTTAGGGATGATGTATATAGTTTTATAGTTAGTATTAGATGTTTATGTATTTATGAATTTTAGAATATGTAATTAAAATTACAGTTCGGCATGCACCTATTTGAGCTGTTAAGACTTTGGTGCTAGTAATGTTGTGGATTCTATTTTCAGTAATGCCATTTTAGTTAGTATATCTTTTGTAAGTAGGTAGTCTACGATATCTATGTATAAAACTTGTCATGTTGCCTCAAGGATATTAAGTTTAGATTCTATCACTTGATGTGAGTACCATGTAAATGTAAGCTTATAGGTTTTGAAGTTCATGTTAATGTGGAATATTATACAATAGGATGTAATAGAGAATTGACATAAAATGATTTTGGGTTGCCATGAATATTTAAATTGGATTTTGGACATGTGTGTTTTGTTATGAATTATTAAATTTAGATTAGAATAGCACCTCTACTCGAAGAAGGCACTTCCCCGACGGGGCGTTACAATTTGTCATTAACCAATATTTGATAAGTTCCAAAATTTTATTTTATCTAAATATTTTAGGAGTTTACTTTTAAAACAAAATATAGTATTTTATAATATCCAAAATCATTTTATAAGATATAAGAGTTTATAAAAAATTTTAAATAAATTTTGCCGAACATTTTGTTTATTTTAAGTATTTGTGTTATTTTACATCGCATGTAATTTGTCGCTCTGGTGCCCAACATGGGCTGAAGAACAAAGCCCAAATTTAGGGTTTCTATTTTCGTCCATAAGCTCGGCCCAAAAATATTTCCAAAGATATAAAAACTTCTGAAATTATTTAAATAAATTTAGCTAAATAATCTGCTACTTTCAACTCCTTTGCACGTAATTTGTGGCCCTAATGCCCCACGCAGGCCCAAACAATAGAGTCTAAAGACATAATTGACAAAGAGAGCAAGTGGCCTACTTTAGGGTTTCCACTGTAGTCAATAAGCTCGCATTGTTTCGTTGTAAAATGCCCATCAGGCCCATAATATTTATTACACGAAATGTGTCTTCATTGAATTGTAATTCGTGATTGAATTTGAACCTAATAAAGGCTGAACCAAATTGCCTTATGGGATGTGCTTGAGCTATATGAATTTAAGTCCATGTGATCTATTATTTAAAAAAAAAAATATTTTTTATGTATTAATTAATTGTTTTTAATATGAAAAAGAAATTAAAACATATTAAAATAGAAGATTCAAACTTTTCATACAAAAGAAGTACTACTTTTATAATAAACATATAACTTTGATAATTTATAAAAAAAATTATTTTGTTAAACAGATTTTTTACAACAATTTAGCAAAAAGTATTGATGAGAGCTAAATAAAAAGGGTTGTTTCCTTCTAAGTAAAACGGGCTAAGCGACCCTAAAATAAAATCGTGAAATTGATTCAATCACCCATATATTGCTCTCTTGGGATCCAATTCATCTTCAAATAACCTTATTCCACCAAGTAGGGTTGACCATTCATAATTTTTTTTTTTAAACATAGACATATATATTAAGAGCTCATTTGAATTCGAACTCTTAACCTTTCAAATTATGCGAGAGATTCATGCCATTGGGCCATAGGAGCATTCACTAATATTGGATCACTTATATGATAAAGGTTTGCGTTACTTGTTATTTTGAGCTTAGTTATTACAAGCTTAGCCTCAAGTGATCAGCCAAAAAATGAGCCAAGAACAAATTAGTATTGGCACATTGGATGCTATTTTAGGCTTGAAACATAGGGTTTGTTCTCCTACATTTTGAGAAAATTTTTTCCAATTCCTAAAAAAATTTCAAAACGTAGGCACATTTTCATTTTTTCTCCCAAAATATTACAATTTTTTACCAAAAAAATCCTTTACAATTCACCTCAAAAACCCCTAAATCCTAAAAGTCACACTTACCCCATCATTTTTTCACTCTTTCTTTCGAATCATTCATTCATTTATCACCTTTTCATTTCACTTATATATATAGACACACACATATATATTTACATGTATAAAAATATCAAAATTTTACTACTTAAAAAATTCTAAAACATATGTTGGCAAATTCAATAAAACTAATTGTTGAGAAAATTAATTAAATTTAATAAATAATTTATTTACTAAATTATGTATTAAATTAATTAAATTACTTATTGATTAAATAATGTATTAGTTATATTTAATATTTAATATATTAATTAAATATTAAATTTATTTATTTAATAAATAATTTAAGATGTTTTAATTTGATATAATAAATAAATTAATCTTCTTCAAAAAAATTAATCTTCATTAAATATTAATATTCACACTTATTTAAAATTATTATAAAAAATTAATTATAGTGTGATATTTATTTAATAATCTGTTAAGTTTAATAAATTAATATTAATACAATTAAAATAATTATCGAGAAAATTAATTAAAAATTAAGGAATTTTTCATTGTTACTAAGTAACTTATTTATTAAATAATATATTAATTAAATAATGAGTTAAAGTAAAAAAAATAACTTATTAAATTAATTTTTATAATTATTTAAATTACTTGGTATCTATATATTAATTATATTTCATATTTCACGTTTAATTAAATAGTATGCTTATTTGTTTAATAAATAATTCAAGATGATTAAGTTTCATATGATGTCAAATTGTTTTTTTTAATTTGATGAATCATTATTAAGTTTTATGTATATTATTTTATTTAAGCAAACAACTATATTTATTTATACATAAGTTTAAGTAATAAATAGTTAAATAATTATATTTTAAGAGTAAATAATAACTATTTATAATTAATGTACAATAATTAAATTTTTTATATAAGCCGGTGTCAACAACTATGATATAATTATGACATTACCCGATTTTTTATGATTGAGATATAATTATAATTTCATAAATAATTAATATTTATTAATAAATATTTTCTTCCATATAATTAATCATTTGCTAATGTTAAATTAATAAAAATACAAACTTTAAAATAAAGCACCAATTGAATTCGTTACACATTATTTTATTACAATAATATATCAATCATTACATATCTATACACACATCATTCAACTATAAATATACATACATGTATAATATATTACATAAAAAAATTACTCACTCTAAAAATCAATAAAAAAGCAACTGATTTAATATCAACAATAAAGTTTGTCTCCCTCCAAAATATAAAGAAACAAACAATTCATTCTCCAATTATTTTTCATATTTCTCTTAAAAAAAAAAAACACTTGATACATTCTTCAATTTTCTCTCAAAAATTCATTCCCCTAAATTTTTTTCTAAAAAATACCAAAATGTTGGAGAATAAGGCCATAGCAACTATTTTGTTGGGTCTAACATGTTTCTTCGTATTGTTCAAAGATCCAGCCCATACTCAATCGGTACCTGTTTGCCCTCATATCAACATCTAATTAATGGTTTGGATTGCATGGGCTTTGTAATCCTAAAAATTCTCACATGTAAATAGCTCCTCATTTGGCTCTTTTCAAATATACTTTTCATATTTTATATACATATTTTTTAAAATTATTAGTGTGCTTTTCTATACTCATTTTGCTTATTCGAGCATCAAAAATTTTTTGTTGGGGACATTTGCAATACCTTTAATAACTTGGTGTTCAAGGCTTGCCGATAGGTTGGGAAAGATTTTTCCGTGCTAGGTCGTATTTTTCTTATTCAACTTTCGTGTGAAGTCATTCAGACTCGTCATCAGGTATATAACAAAAAGAAAAAATGCATATACGAGAAGACTTTAGTTTCATATGATATTTATTTTCATTAAATTAGCTACATTTACTGTTGGGTCATAAATTCAGAATCTCATCATTTCTAAAGCCAATTTAATTGAGACTTAATATTTATTTTTGCTTTAATATTTCACAAGCATCATCAAATGCAAACATCAATAAAAACAAAGCAACCACAAAGTAATTTTTGTAAAATATATTCCAAAATATATAATTATATACCAGTACACTACCTAAATATGAAGTATATATTTTAAAAATTACATATATGCTTGTGACAAAAAATTGTTGTGAATTATAGCTGTAAAAACTTTTAAGGAAAGAAATTAGTTATAAATCTCATCTGTTACCATATGCGCTTATCATTTGTTTAAATGTATACAATTGAATTTCATTTGAGATTTGTTTGATGAACACAACTATCTTTATATTAAAATTTCTCATTTTCAATAAATAGATCTAGCAATACTATATGTATATATATGTGTGTGTGTGTATGTATATTGACTGTACTCCAAGTATTAAGTGCATAGATAATGTCATATTGAGTATACATTAGCCACTAATTAAAATAAGTGATTCGAAATGTTCATAACCTGGAATTACTTCGTTGCTAATGTATAATACCATACATAGAAATGAAAAAGTAGTATGAAAAGTCACTTTACTTGCAACCCCAAAATCTATTCTTTCGCTCAAAAAGGATGGCCCTAACAATACGTACATACAACTCAACCATGCAGGGGACCAAAAACCTCCCTTCTTACATGATGATGTAGGGATTCGACGACAATTTGTTGTCTTGTACCTTACTATAGTTAGGATAAAAAACCTCATATAGCTGATTATACCTCTCAAGATCAAATTTGTGGGTTTTCATAAGCTTCTTTTGCTTGACTTTGAACCTGCGCTGGAAATAGCCTTCAAAGGAGGGCTCCTTTGAGGTCCTCAAAAAGAAAGCATAGGCTAATGCAAAGTGGAGTGAGGTCACAAAGAAGCATATGGGCTCCATCACGTCCCAACTCAGCTCCCAAAAGGTTAGCCTCATAAGGCCCAAGGTTTGCAGGACCAAAAAGCCCAGCCCGCAATAAAGCTCTCCTTGCACTAGGGATCGGGCTTTTTGATCTATCAAGGCCTTTTGATTTTCAAGATTGTCCCATTCTTTCCTCCTTGGGTCGTTTGGCATTGCTATCGACTGGGAGATTAGTGCCTCCATCGATTTCGCCACCTACAAATCAATTATACGTATCATCAATATGTATAACAATAAAGCATTTGAATTCCAACTTCCATCTAAAAGTAAATCCATCTATATGCTTAGCTCTCCAAAAGATGGCCTGAAAGATAATAAAATCGGAGGAAAATAGCCTAGAAAATTTTGTGCATCTATAATTAGTTTGGTTCTTCTGGTGTCTTATCAAAGTAAAGCATGAAGTTTGTTGATAAATTAATTAATGGGATTTCAACTTTTTTGGGTTACCTTTAGTAGTAGTGTAGTGTAGTACATCTTTTTACTCAATTTGGAAAATATTAGTTCTGGTCGAATTTGATTAAATTCATAATCGGATAAAAATGAATTATATATATTTGTCATGTGATTGCTGTATAATATCAACAAAATAACTATTCAAAAAATAAATGTAAAAATATATATATATATTTTCAATAATTAGCTTCAACAAACTTCACATGTTTTTCTTGGTTAGGTGATTTTCAGGAACAAAGAAAAAGAAAAACTATAAACACGCCATCATCCATGCAAGAAAGCACGACTCCATGTTTTCTTGCATCAAAATTAAATCTGTGATGGCAAATGACAAAATACACCTTCGTAAGTTTCTAGTTCCAACGCTAGGCTCACAAGTCCCAAGGCCAATTTCGGGTTTCCAACAACACGAAATCCCAAAACTGAAAACCATAACTTATTTTCCCGTGAATGTTATTTATTTATTTATCAATAATAATCTATCATTAAAAAAGTTGAATTTACGTCAACATGTATACCTGATCTGGCCGGAGGAAAACCACGCCACCAAAAACGATGACGTTTCCAGATTCATCCAAAGCCTTCGCAAACTCCAAACCCATTTCTATATTCCCACATGCGTCACAACATACCCGTACAAATTCACCGTACGGAATCGTACTCGCCGGAATATTCCTCAATCTTGCTCTAATTTGCTCCATCTGGACAAATCTCGCCACCCTCTTCGCATCCGCCGGACCCACACGAAACCCTTCTTCCTCCTCCGGTCTCGAGAGTGGCGGGCTAAACGCGTCGAGCCGGAGTCTCTGGTCGCCGGTGATGTTCATAGACTTGAGCTTCTCCCTGAGCTTTTCGCCGACGGGGAGTGCGAGAAAGGAGGGAAGGGCATTGGGAGAGGATTGGTTGTTGATGGCTCTCCGCTGGAGGAAGCGGCGGAAGAGGCCGGTGTGCGCGGAGTCTGGGGAGTTGAGGAACTCGCAGGCTTTGGCCCCATTAGGATGCGCCGCCATTGACGGCGGTTGAATTGAGGAGTGTACAAGGGTGGTCATCGGAGACCGAGAGTATGGGTTGGCGGCGCAGAAGAGGTGCTTCGAAAGTTTTCTGCGAAGCGCCATTAGTGGGCTGGCTAGAGAGGGAGAGGGAGAATTGAAGTGAAAGTGGGTAGAATCTCCGGTGGTTGAGCGGTGATGGGAAGAAGGGGGTATATATAGTGCTCCAGCCTACAGGTTTGGAGGAGGAGAGACGGAAGAGAATCTTTCTGAAAAGAATCTGGAGAATGATTCACTTAATGGAAGGCTACGATTTAACGATCAGAAGACAGAAAAAAGGAATCTGAGGCTACGATTGATTTGGAAGCAAGTTCGAAAGTTTGAGTCAAAATAAAGAATGTCCATATTGTGATTTTCTTTCTTCTTCTTTTTGTGCAAACTACTGTCTTATTATTTATTACTAGTGGTGTAATATTAAATTTTTGTATTATTTGTATATTATGATGATAATGGTATGTAATTTTAAAAAACATATATTTAATTTATTAAAAATTTTTTAGAAAGAAATATATTTTATCGTAGATATTGATATTACTTTTGACAAAGGAAAATATTTTAGAAAAATTAAGGTAATGTTTGGTTATGTTTTGTATGTTCTGTATAATGTATTTTGTGAGAATAAATTTTGGGAATATGATTGGGGAATGTGAAAGTTGTATTAGGGAATGTGATGAATGTTTGTTTATATTTTAAGAAATAGTTAAAAACTTGTCTTGGAGAGTGCTAGTACATTTTGGAAGAAGATATTTTTTACTATAACGATCAAATTAATATTTTTGTATTGAATTGTCAGCATAAAAATGCAATTGAGTAATATTTTTATCACACGAATAATATATATATATATATGTGTGTGTGTGTGTGTGATTTAAATGTATACATATGGGAAAATGGAGAAGTTTGTAAAGGATAAGAGATAATATGTTCGGAAAACTTATTTTAATATTTTAGATAAAAAATAAATGTATGTTTGGCAGAACAACATAGCCAAACAATTTTGTTTTGGTTTTCATTACAAAACACTCCTTGAATTTTGGAGGGGACCGAAGCTTGAACTGATGATACTTGAATAAATTCGATGTTGAATGGAAATGAAATTGGTTCGTTTTTGATTGTTTGCAAAATTTGGAGTTCTTTTTATCTGCAACTTGTTGCAGACAATTCCCAGCTTTCAATTTTTTTGGAAATAATTTTTTATGTTTCATTTCTCTTTGTAGCTTAGTATTTATTGTCTTTTTTCTTGATTGACTTTAGCCTATTAAGATTTTGATGCTTTTCTTGATGGGCTTAGTCTCGATTCTTTAGCCTTTTTATTCATTAAATTTATTTGATCCATTGAGCCTTATTAATCATTTTTACTTTTTTACTCTTATGTGGATTTAATTAGTCATATTATTAATCCCCTTATTTTCAATTTTTATTTTTTTTCATTTTCAAAATAATGTGAAGTCCAACAATAATTTTTATTTTATCCTAATTAGCGACGTGCCTACAGTAACAAAGTTCTCTATTTACATTGTTCCTATAGTTGCTTCACGAATTATCAATGTCAGCATCTTAAACTATTAATTCTTATTACTATCAAATTATATTGTGACAAAATAAAAATTATTGTCACTTAAAAATATTATTATTAAAAAAATAAATATTATTACTTAATAAATATTATTAGTAATAATTTTAATATTATCACTTATTATTACGGTATATTCAAGTCATCATGCACGAAGTATTTCTCTCCCGCGGAATTTGGAATGAGTTCTTGTATCACATTAACACCAAATTTATTTGCGTGTCTCCTTCTGCAATTATTTAAATTTACTATATTCCATCGCGGATCAATATGCATCCACTGTGTGACATCATAAGGCTTGATAGAATATTTCCCAATGAATAGACAGAGCCTTGGGTGTTGTTTGGAAGTCTTCAAAATGAATTTCAGATCTACCTAATTTGGACAATTGATTCTTGCATGGATTATTAATATTATTGATGGGATGCTCGTATGTTGCCTTAATTAAAAAAAAAAAAAGAAGAAGTTAATTTTAACTTTTTATTTTTTCAAGATATTCTTATCTAGTAGATAAGAATATGATCTCACCGAAATTAGATATCGAAGTCCTACGTTTAGGCAAATAATAAAGATTCTAAAATATTATTCCACAATTTCATCACACACACACACACACACACACACACGTATTTATATCCTCAAAATGAAAGTGATAATTAAAGGTTTGATTCTGATCAGCGAATGTAGTGTACCCAATTTATTAAATTAAACGTGTGTGAAAGGTGAACATTATTTATTCTCCTATAATTCAATGATCACTAATAGAATATTCCTAACATATATATTCAGTAAATGAAAATGATAGTTAAAGATTTATTTTTTATTAATAGATGCAATGTGTTTAACTTGTTAGGAATCTTCAATTCCATATTTTGATGGATGACAACTATCATAAAATATTTATTTTTTTGTTTAAAGAAATCATAATTTGTTTTCATGTTAAATCTACTATATTATTTTAACAAGATATTATTGAATTCTCTCACATGATAAGTATATTGGAGCCATTAATGAAGGCTAGAAGATCTTCCCTCATAGAAGAATGACATCCCAATATGGTAGGTTATCTTTATATTCTATCTATGGAAAGGTATCTACCATTCCAACTTCTTTGCAAGAACAAAACTAACTGTATAACTGTAAAGAGGTGCATTCAGAAAAACAAGCCTTTACTTACAAAAATATTTATCTTTCACTCCTAGCTTTGTTAAGATATCATTGATGGAGAAAAGAAAGTGGTATGCTGTTGCAGTGATTTTTTCTAAATGGAACTACTGTTAGTGTACAGTTCTATGTATTAGGAATTTTGGAATATTCTTTCCTTTCTGCTGTATCAATTTGTCTAGTATAGTTGTAGTTGATTTAACTTGTTTGTTCATTTTATTGAACTTATTTGTACTAATTTTCTTTGGAATTATTAGTAGAATCTATATATTAAAATCCAAAGTTAAAAACTTTGACAGTAAATGTAGAATTGCCGAAATACCATACATCCATGTGTGTTTATTTTATTATTTACTGCTTGTTACTTTATTTGAAACTCCCAATTATATTTAAAACTTTCAGATCTTTGTCTTACTAAAATTATCTATTCCTTCAGTCCAATCCGTCTTCTCTTGGCCCTTATTTTCTAACACTGCTCGTTATCTGAAATGAGAGGAGATGGTGAAACCCAAAGTTTTTAAAATCGGACCGGACAATGAACCGGTAACATTACTGGTTACTGGTTCAACCGGTTCAACCAGTGGTTGAACCCGTATGACATCATAATGACGCAATAATTATATTTAATTTTATAAATATATATATATATATAATATTTTAATATTACTAAAACATAAAACTTTCAATTATATAGAAAGAATATTATTTGAAAAAAAAATTTAACTTACATATTTTGAAGTACATTTTTTAGAAAATAATAATGTTTAAAAATTAGCCAACTATAAATCAATAAAAAATAATATTTTACATTAATTTAAATAATCATTCGTTTCATACTTCAACTCAAGTAAAAATAAATTCTTCTATGCTGAATATTTGATATAATTTTAGAGAGATTAAACAAAATAAAATAATAAATTAAATATAAACATTCGTATATAACTATCACTTCATTAAATTTCAAAAAAATAAATTCATGTTTCAAAAAATTACATGCCCAAAATTTTTAATCATCATTTTCAACATAATTTTCTCTTTTCTTTTTTTAAAAAAATTAAAAATTAAAAAAAAACTGAACCGGTTGAATCGGTCCGGTTTTGACCACTCCCAATTTTTATGGCTCAATCAGACCGTACTGGGTGCCGATCACAGGTCGTGCCGGTCGAACCGGCCAATCCGGTCCGATTTTCAAAACCTTGGTGAAACCAGATAATCAATCCCTATATATTTATTATTTGGCAGTGTCAGTAGAAATGGTACTAGCGCAAGACAGGGGAGTGACTCCCTAGTCCACGTCCCTAATCTTGCTGTGGGGGTTTTTTTGCTTTATTTGTTAAAATTTTTTTAAGACAATTTTTGACTTTCAAAATTTAAACAAATAAAATAACATATTTTCCAAATCAACTTCCCAAAATATACAAAATTATTCCATAACATATTCTTTACTAGTCATCCTAAAATATCATTTCCGAATGCATATGTGTATATATGCCAATCATTTTAGTTTTATATATATACATTTATAATTGATGTCAAAATATTTATTTCAACCTACCAACCAAACAAAGAAGTGATTGATGTGATATCTACAGTAAAATTTGTCCATTTTTAGAACACTACCAAATAAATAATTTTCTTCTAAAATATTTTTCATCCAATCCTAAAATAAAAACAAACAATCATCTCATTCTCCCAACCCATTTCCCAAAATAACTTTCAGTTGAATATTTTCCACAATTGATCGAAAATGCAAACAAAGAAAGCCTTTGTCTTTAGCTCCGGATTCCAAACTAATAATTTAAATTTAAGAAAATAAAAATATATAAATAAAATTCAATAAAAGTAGAACAAGTATATATAAAATAAAAATAGACTAAATATAAAATTCACCTATAAGTATTATGTTTATTATGTCAAGTCTAATTATCTAACAAGTTTAAAATTCTAAAAGAAATAAAAAATTCAAGATTGTGTTAGATTTAAGCAAATATTTTAATTGTCATAATCGTTAAGGGAAAGTCTATACACAAAAATATTATTTTGATATAATGATGTGGCCAAAATTGAACTTAAGGACATTTAGGTGATTTGACTAAAAATAATGAATTAACTCTAAAGTTAATTAACCAAGTAAAATAAGCTAGAGAGCCTGAAGGATAAGCTAAGCCCTTAAAGAGGGTAGAAAAACCCTAATAGGTCTAAATCCATCAAGACTAAAATTTATAAATACCAAGTTTCGGAGAGAAATGAGGGAAAGAAATCATTTGCAAAATTTCTTAGAGTGGAAGAACTTTCAAAATGAGCAAATCTCTCTGCACGCGTTTTTGAGAAGAGGAACCAATACTCTATTGCTTTTGGGAAAGGATCTTGCTCCAATTTTGAGCATTATCATTTTAGTGCTTTGGTGGAAAACCTAAAGGAAGAAGAGGGAATGCTGAGGATGCAAGAGGGATTTAAAATTCACTCATTCAACAACCGAATAGCCCTAATGATGGAGGATTTGGAGAATTACCAACTTGAAACATTATCGTGGTTGTAGCTGGAGCTAATTATTGATGCACAACCTACACCAGAGGAGACGCACACATAGCAAGTACCTCATCTTAGAAATCCTAGTCTATCGATGATCCAGATGATGAGACCATACTGGAGAGTGTTACTCAAACTATAGGCAAAGCAACCACCTAGTGCACTAAGGTGTGCCACCTCAAGGAATTTCAGCAATCCTCGCATTATAATCGGATGGCTTCTTCTTTCCAAAAGAGAACTGAGTAAGAAGCCACCTCTGACCATGATGCTACTCCTCCTCTACCCCAATAAGGAGACATCCACTATTCACTTGGAATAGAATTCATCCTACATGTGCCAATAGATGTTGGCATTCAAACACATTACTCAACATTGCAATTGCCTAGAGAAACATTCTCCCTTGGTGCAACTCTTTCTCTCTATCCATCTTAGTAGAGGCATTCCTCTTGAGAATGAAGATAACCTAACTATCAGTGTATAATAGTACTGCAAATCCTTAAGAGCACTTTGGCAATTTTTGTCCAAGATGGAACTCTACAACTTAAGTGAAGTTATATCTGGCTTACAAGTTATACTCCACCACATTGTCAAGCATGCCCTAACATGGTTCAACTAGATACCAATTGGATCTATCACTGATAGGAGATATTAGTGCAGCATTTCCTTCAAAACTTCTCCATCAACCATAAATACCCCAAACAGCAGCATATTCATTCACCATCAAGTAGAAGGATGGATAATCTTTAAGAACTTACTTCAACCATTTTGTCCAAGCAGTATGCAAAATCCACTGCGCTAGCCAGGAGCTTATGTTTGGTATACTCCAATAGAATCTAAAGCATTTGAAGTTTTAGGAATCAATTGCCACAAGCTTTTCTACTGCTCTAGAAGAGCTCTTAATGTGCATGGAGAACTACACCCATATAGAGGAAGTTATAGTTCCTCAAAAAGCCCCTAGATGGAAGGTACGTGATGAAGGGAGTATTAACCATAAGAAGCAAAGCGATTGGAGATGTTCTCTCTTTATGCACTTGCTATATGCATACCTTGCATTATGTCTCAAATGAAAATATTAACGATAGCGTTACAATGAGGCCTTATCTGGTGACCACCATAGAAACCCTTATGGATCCTGAGAAGCTAGAGCCAAATAAATGATGTCGCTATCATTATGTCAGCTAGCAGGTATAGCACAAATGAGTGTCGCTACTCAATGGATGAAATTGCGTTATTAAGTTAAAGAGGGAACCTCAAAAAATGCATGAACCAAAAAATATCCAGCCGTAAACGAAGGCTCATCAGCTAAGAAGAGAAAAAGCTATGGATGGAGACCAAATGATCACTCAAACTCTAAGGAGCATTAACACCATTGCAACCTTGACAACCCCACTATAGCAGGAGCAATCTTTGTAATATCTGAAGAACTAGCTAGAGGAATCAAGGGCAAAGGCACGGTGTAGAACATTGGCTTTATGGACACATGCACTTGTTAAGATGCTCTTAGTTGGGGCTGTAAATGGATATTCGATAATTTGTTTATTATTTTTATCCATATCCACTTATACAAAATTTATACACATCCATTTAAAGTAGATATTATTTGTATTCGATTAGTAAATATTGGATTATGAATACATACGAATATGGTAAACACATATTCAATTCATTTAATATCCACTCTGAATATATATTTATTAAATACTATATTATTAGTATTTTTTAACAAAATTCTCATAATCCATATATGTATATACATAAATTATAATTGCAGAATTGAGAAGAAAAAAGAAAAAGTTTAAAAAATTATTGTAATATAGAGAAAAAATTGAAGAGTTGATCAACATAATTATTGTTAGTTTACTTTATAAAGAATCATTATTAATATTAATTAGTAATAATAATTAGCATAAAGTCAATCATTAATTAAAAATTATGCTATTAGTTTCATTGCTTTCTTTTTAATGAAATTGTATATTTTCTTTTATTGATTAAATATGTATTTTTTATAGGTTCATAGATTCGTGTATTTGCATATTCAGAAATAGATATATAAATAATTATCATTAAATATGAATATAAAAAAATAATTTAAAACCGGATAAGTTTAATAAAATATAAATAAATCTGAATAATTATAATTGAATATGGATATATCTGAATTCTATTAATATCTGATGGATACGAATTTGGATATCACTTTTTAATAGCCATCAAATTTGTATCCGTATCCGGATATTTGAAAAGTTAATTGATACGAATATAAAAATATTGTATCCTATCCATTTAATATCCATTTACACTCTCACTAAAATTGGTTGCAAATGACAACTCCCTATAATAAGTGCTTACTTTAGTTTGTTTTTGACTTTGGCTTTCATTTTCTTTTAGATATGAATAAAGCTTACCCACTTGGGAGTGAAGCTATATTTTGTTAATATTTCTCTAATGAATACAAACTTTTTCATATTCCTCACATTATTATGCTTCTCATGTAACCTTTTACTTTACAATAATTATGTGTCCTTCTATAGAGTATTTTTTAAACCTCTCTAAAGAAGCCCACTATAGGCTCTCTGGGGAGCAAGGCTTCCTTTTGTGATATGTGGCAACATCTTTGAAGAAATCCATGATAAGCCCCCTTTAAGAGTATGCGGCAACCTCTCTAAAAAAGCCCACTATAGGTTTCCTCAAGATCAAGGCTTCCTTCGAGAGTACGTGACATCCTAAAAAGGTTCACCATAAGCTCCTTTTGGGAGTACATAGCATCCTCTAAAAAGTCAACTATTTGATTTCTTTGGAATTATGTGGCATCATTTGAAAAGGTATTCTATTAGTTTCCTTCAGAAATTCATAGGATCCTCTGGAAGGGTCCACTATCTTGGGAGTACATGGTAACCACTCCAAATACACTCACTAACGAACATCTTAAAAGACACTTATGTCATTAAACAAAGAAAGCCCACCTTAAATCCTCACAGAGAAAGGTAGCAATGTCTCAACACTTAGCAAGTATTCAAAAAAAAAAAAAAATCTCTAAGTCCAACAAATCCACATGTCATCATGCGATTGTTATGAAGCCTCTAAGAAAATCTATAAGTATGCTTATTTACATCCTGACAATTAGTCTATACTCAACTTGAGCATGGAAATAACCTTATTCCCTAGGAGGACTCCACTTCATGAAAGGTGAACAAATAAAAATGCTAAGAGAGGGGCTCCATGCCATCTAAAGATAGTGTCATCACACATCACACTTGTAATTACTGTAGCTTCATGAATGTGCTAAAGTACCTACAGTACTTTTTCACCTAGAATATTCTAAATCCTTGAATGACTGCCAAAGATTTTGCATTTTAAGCAAGTGTAACAAAGACAACATAAACGACCATAAAATGAGAAATTGCAAGATACATCCAACGAAGGCACCCTACACAGATGCCTAAGCATCAACACCAAACTAACACTTGAGTTAGGTGTCCCATGGGCACCTAAAACAAATGCCTATTTAGGTAGGCAAAGCCCTAATTGGGCTCTATCCTAGTGCCCCACAAGTGCTTGCGATGAATATCTAGCTGGGTGTCTAATAGGTGCCTTAGCTTGGTGCCCTATGAGCTCCCCAGCCTGGAGCCAACCATGCATTTGATTTAAGCCTCGACAACTTGTGCAATGTACCCAATTTTGGCACCCACATGATTACCCAAGTTTGGTGCCATGCGTGGACGTTCGAAATATGTTTTCTCCTAGTATTTGATGATGGCATCCTTATGCCTTCCATCACTTAATTCTCAAAGTACAAGTATGCACGGTCAATAACCATTGAATTGGCTAAATGTTTGCATGAACGTGAAATAAATGAAAAAAAGCAACATTACTGAATCATAAGTGAGAGGTTGAAGGATGTTTGGCCAACACTTGGCCATTGAAAGTAATGACAATGCTCAAATTAAATTAACTAGAAGATGTTAAGCAACATCAAAATTCAAAGCATAAACTTTACTTACTACCACTATCATAAACATAACATCTCACTCTTGCAGAGCTCTACTTGTT
>JACGDI010005512.1:0-31099 GCA_014898725.1 Jacaranda copaia
ACTTAATTCGTAATCAAGTTAACCTAGGTTGACCTAGTTTGGAGTGGGTTAGGTTTGAGTTTAGGCTTATCAAGTTGAAAATTAAATAGTCCGGTCGAATTGAGCAATTTAATACACATACCTTGGCCCAACCTAAACCCACTTGAATTGCCACCTGCAACCCAACCTTATTCCTTTTTCTCAAGTTAGTTTCACGTCCAACCCAATTTGACCCAAATCTAAAAATGTCAAACCCAAACGTAACATTTTTCAGGTGGGTCATGATCGGACCATCAAGTTAGATTTGATTTTGACACCCTTACCTAAAGTCCATAAGATAGTGTTGTAGTTGCAGTTCTTTTTAACCTTAGAATGGCTTTTATTTGCTCCAAAAGAGCATTACTAGCTTGCAAGAAACATAAAGCAACTCATAATCTAAACTACATAATTTTACTCCAACTAGGTAAGTTCATGTCAAGGTTGGAATTGGTTGCAAGGTACACATTAACTAAGTTAGGTCTTTCTACTTGACCAATGATCTCAAATCTATATCTCTCTTGTCCACTGCCATAAACCCTTCCCTAATATTTCTCTTTCATTTTTTTTTTTTTTTTTGTAGTAAAGTTTACACAAGTGCAAAGATACAACCTTAAGAGGGTGTTTAGCTATGTTTATTTAAAATATCTTATCAACTCCTACATCTTATATGGTGTTTTTTGAGTTTATAAAATATTAGAGTTTATTTTTAAAATAAGCTATAGAAGTAATTAGATAAAATAAGATTTTGAAAATTATAAAATGCTAGTAATAGCAATTTTATAACTAAAATGGTTAAAAATAAAGGAACTTGTTAAAATTTTTAAAACAAGTTAGGGTTTGCTTTCTTTTTAAAAGAGTTTATAAAATACTAACATCTTATTTTAAAATCTTATAAGCTCCTTCATAAAAAAATTTACCAAATACTTCTTAACATCTTTTAAGCTCTTAAATATCTTATAAGATGTTTTGAGTAGTTGAGGTTACTCCCATTCCTTATAACTGGTCATTCAATTTATCCAGGCATTCTCAAGTGTGATTCAATAAAAAAATACAATAGGAGAATCAGCGTGAGCTAAGACTCCAGTCTTATCTAGTATGCCCATATGATTCACTCTTTTCTTCAACACATGAACATTAATTGATTAAAAATAAAAAATCCACTCATGCAGTCTCCACTCCTTAAATAAAATTGGTAGATTGAAATTGTAAATTGAATTGCAAGAACACGAACCTCATTGTCCGCAACTTCGTGAGCAAAATGCAATGGAATAAAGGTAGTGAATAAACTTCCATTAAAAGCAAAAAATATAAGTAGACATTGAACTTATCATCATCAAAACATGGTCCAAAAATTACACAATCCCATGCTTTAGCACAATAAAATAATGAGGCGCAAGGCACTTCAAGTTATTAGCGAAAGCAGCCCAAAAATTTGTAGGTTGCCATTCTAACTCATTAAAGCTCAACACCACTTTAAGCCAAAAAAATAGAGTTTTAACATTGTATGCAGACATTTTCTTCACAAAACAAATACTTCTGAACTTATACCCAAGAAACAATAGAAAGCGTAACTACTACGAATAATATAATATAAACATTCAAGTTTTCACATCTTCCATCAAAATGGTAGCAAAACTCATCTCTTATCAAAAAGAAAAACTAAAGAACTGCACAGATATTTGTACATACAACTCTCTAATAAAAATCACTAGAAACTGTGATTTATAAAAGGAAACATAATTGTAATCCTACAAATCTTAAAAGTCATCATGTTGAATAAGAATATATTTCCTCCTAAAGCAGACATCGCATAAGAATCATTTTTGGATAAAGCAATACATGCAACTGCGTCTGTAGCTAGTTTGACATCACTTAGGTTAGTGCACATGAGAGAGCCACTAGGGGGCTACCACAACAATAGAGGTAGATGATTGAAAAGGCATATCAAAGCGTTTAGATTAAAGGATTTAACAATACTATTGATATTGTCTCAATAAGAAAATGAACAGCATTAGAAGCCAGTGCTAGCAAAGATAACCCAGAATTTTTTTAGAGCAACAGCATAACTTAAAGTAGGTTAATCCAAACACACGTAAAAGAGGATAAGGTAACGAAAATATGAAAGCTAAAAAGTACTATGGCATATATTGATGATTAGAAGCATGTTTTAGAGAAAATACAATCATATGCATTTTGAATTTGAACTTTTACATCAATAATCGAGACAAGTACAAAGTCAAATAAATATTTTTCAAAGAAACGTTAGATTTCATATAAATCATCCGTATATTTTACTTTGCTAGATGTGAGAGGATCAAGCAACTTCAAACTCTTGAGTATGAATGAATAAGCTAAGTTAGGGAACTTCCAGCTTTTAATTTTATCATTTGTATCAAGAATCCATGATCCTTGGTTTTACACCAGTTGCTTTGCTATTGCTTTCCATGTTGTCTTGTGATTTGTTCAAAAGGAACAAGGAGATAATCTAAGGATTAAATTTAGAACCCACCAAGTTGCAAAGTAAATTGAATGAAAACAGGAAATGATACTAGATTACAAAGAGAGATTGGTTGTTAAATTCTAACAACCATGGGGGTACATCCAAAATCTCCACTAAATTTTTTATATATTTTTAATAAATAAAAATTAAAATTTTGTTAATTTATTATTTATTTTTATTGTGATCCAATTGATAACACCACATTTCATTATTTACAAGTTCTAAATCTAACATAACATATAATTTTAAACCTTAGATATAAATATTAATGTCTAATTTATGAAATAAAGACACAAACTTATGAATCCTTATGTAAATGCCGAACCATTGGGCACCAAAGAAAATTGGGAATGAAATTCGGTTCCCTACTTTCCTTTGCAAAGTTTTTGCCCTTCTAAAGTTTCTCACTCTCTCTACTCCTTTTTTTGGCCTTTTTTTCCTTTTTCATTAGCTAATGGTAGTTGGTAATAGGCTATTATTAGTTCTTTGAATTTTTTTACCAATTTTGGTTGGGCTTGGGCTACTAAAGTGAGTCCAAAGGCTTGGACTTTATAATTATTTTTCAAGTTTCATTTAAAAAACTAAAACCCAAAATAATGGTCCAAAACATTTCAATTAAATGTATAATACTTAATATTATAATTATTTTTTTTCCTAAATAAAATAGGGGTACCCGATTGGGTATCAAGTACCTCATGCCAAAACTCAATATCCGACCCCAAAATTTTCAGATACACCTATAAAAATACATGAGCTGAATGGAAAATACTTGATAGGATTGGGTCGGATTCCCCAAACCCGAATTTGAATCCTACCCCTAATCACCATATTATTAACATATGTTTTTCGCAGACCAATTGTAAATTTTCCTAACATAGTATTAGTTGAAGTTTAAGAAAAAGTTGTTAGATGGCTTCATGGCAGAGCCATCATAACTTGTCATCTTGTCTCATATCCATCATAAAACACCTAAAACACACTGACAACTCTCATTTAAAAGAAACAACTAGTAAATTGAGCAGGAAATGAATTAAAATGAATATTTCAAATGCAAAGGAAAGTTTGATAAATCCATCAGCCTCAACACTATAAACACCAAGCTCACAGAGTCCAAATCAAAGATAGTCTCCAAAAACAAAAATCATCTAAAGAAAAAAGATAAAGAAGAAATTCCATAGTAACCTTCTTCAACTTGAAAACTAAATCAAATAGAGCAATACATGATAACCAAACAATAGTTCAAAATAGCAAAGAATTATGAGTAAGTAAGTAAACAATAAGAAATAAGAATGGCCACCAATTCTTTAGTAGAGTATGGGCCATAATTTTAGCATTCCCTATCATGTAGCAAACTAAAAAAATGAACAATTATATTTTACTTTTTACACAAATTTATTTTTATTTCTAGGCAAATGTCGTGAAAACCAAAAGCAAAAACCCCCAAAATCTCACAGCCTCCTATACTACATACCCTAGATTCAATCACTATTGCAGAACTCTACGGATAGGAAGGTTAGTAGATAATAATGAAAAAAAACACACACCAAAAGCATAGCCAAAACCCTCATTTGAACAAACCTTACACATTCACCCTTAAATCCACAAAATCCACTTCAACTATCCTCTGCATATCTTTGAACTATCTCTAAGAATAGAAGATCAAAACCCGTCAAACATCTACCGTATTTCTCAACAAAAAAACACGTGGCTTCCAACAAACCTAAAAGACACATGTTTCTTTTGACGCTACTTTAGGTGACACAACCAATAAGCAAATAGTACAATTCCATGCAGCAGCCACAAGCCAAGACAATGTCGTTTGGATGTTTAGCTTCAGGTCAGAAAAGAACTAAAAACGCTGGGCATGCACGGTGGCACTGTAGCCGCACACATGCAAGCTTATATATAAGAGCAATATCTATGTATTACTATCCTATATAAGCGCCGAAGCGCATGTGAACAACACCTCTGTGTGTGAGCACTGTTTTCCATTTTTTTTGTCTCTATAGTGTGCCAAAACAACACCATTTTGGGGGCTAGATGCTTAATGGATTTTACATCAGACTATTTTTGTTGTATGCTATTTTGGCATTTCCTGCTGGTGTCAGAAGAAAATAGCATTTTTCTAGCTCTCATCAAAAGGCAAATGGTCTTATGAGGTCATATCAAAACCCTTAAAACACTATTATTTTCTTCAGTTGCAAACTAATCTCTGATGGTGATTTTCCCATATTACAATCAAGAGCAGAAAAAGGCATCACCATGGGTGGCGTCAACAAGGAAGCTATTTAACTCCCTCAAATCCATTGGGTTTTGGAAAGGAATGAGAGCAATTTGTTGGTTTGTCATCCATCCCAAACCTTTGCTGAAGAATCACTGGTGAACATGGTCCCAATCTCATCTTTCATAAAGTTCGGTATTGTTATTAGGGTGTTTCATAAATCTTGAAATTTTTTTTTGTAATTTCTTTTTTGGGTTCCATAATTTTTTGTGTTTTAAGTTATAGTTTGTGCAAAAGTTTGATCTTGGCCGGTCTTCATGTGATATTCAGTTTAGTGGTGATGGGTAGTAATAAGGCAAGTGGGATCTTTGAGGGATTCTTAGTGCTTGCTTTTTGTTTTAATATGTGCCTTTTTTGTTGGTAATATTTTGGTTTTGATGTAGATCTACTTACTTCCTGAATCCTTCATATAGGTATCACCCAGACTTTAATCTGGTAGGAGATTGAGTGTCTTCTGAAATAGTTTCATTTAAAGTATTCACAAGTTAATTTTATTTGAAATTCTAGATTTTTGCTAGCATAACAATACTCGTGCATCTTTTAACATTCAGATGTTGTATGTGGTCTGAATGCCCGTATTGTGAGACTGCAGTCGGATAGTGCTAGAAAGATTTCAACATCTATACAGGTAAGGATTTTCTATTTTACCTTTTTTATTTCCAGTGGAGTGCCTTCTAAGATTTTGATCTTGTGTACTCGTGTGTATTCGGTATCCTACAAAATTTTACATGTTTCATTTTAGATTTCTGACTTTAGCTTTGCAAAGACTGATTTTGGCACTGACTTGGCAATTAGTACCAGATCAGAGCTTGATCCAGTTTATACCATGAAAATAACTTGACTCAAATTACACTTGTAATGTGTAATTTATACTCACACAATCTTATTTTTTCTAGCTACCTAGTGGCAACGGCACAAGATGAATTGTTTGGAGTTGCTACGAATAGCCATGCATATACTGAGTTAGAGTTGCTTATCTTTCGGTTGTGAACATAATTGGAGTATACATGATCAAATAGATGGAAAAAGGCACAACAAGTTGGCATAGAAAAAATTGAACGAAGCTATCTATGTTCAATACAATTTGAGGCTTAGGGAACGCCAAATGAGGAAAAGGTGCAACAATTCACTCTCCCTTAATAATGGTCTACAAGAAGATATATTGTATGACTGGATTGTTAAGCCTGAGAAACAAGCCTTGCAAGAAGATAAGGCATCCCCTGAGCATGTAGTCTTTCTAGGACTTATTTGATGGTATTCATGTCAGTTGTGTGTATGAGTTAGGTAGAGTATAAGAAAAGAATAATTAAAGTATTCAGCATAAAACAGACTTTATGTGGTGTTTTATTCATGTTGAAAGAATTATGTTCATGTTTCAAATAACAAACAATAAGTAGAAACAAGTGCTTGTCTTTTCTTTTAGTTTTGCTTTTTCTATTGAAAGAAACCATGGAATACTTTGTATTCCTATATTGCAAATTCTATATCCATTTGATAAAGCTTCAATAAACCAACATGGAGGCAAGAAAGGTTGTTAAAACTAAATATCATAACTGGTCTAATTTGAGAGATGTGAATGCTTTCTCTAAAGTGATTGGTGAAGTCAAACATATTTATTGAGTAAATGACAATCTTATTTGTAGGGATATTCGTACTATTTGAGAGTATAAATGAGTGGCTCGCAATGAGCTTTTAAGGAAAATATAGCGTGCATTAGGCCCTTTTCTATTCAATGTGGCATGTTTACATCCGTGGAAGTAAATATAACTGTCATTTAGTGGATGGAGTGCGTTTAGCTTGCAAATTAAAAATTTATATTTTGTTAAGTTAGCTAGATATAAATCTCAGTAAAGGTTCCTAAGGTGTTTAATTGTGTAAATAAAGTGTGCTTGCCTACATAAATTTGGGTTTTGCCTGATTTAGGTTTGTGTATAGTTGATAAAGTAATAAATAAAGTCGCTGATTATCATCACTCTATAAACAAAAGAATGGTTTTTCTGGTAGAGATATGGTTACTTATGGTTGGAGGAAAAATTTGATCCTGATAATTTTAGATATGCTGATATTTCTGGCAGCATAGAATTAATTTAAATGATTATGTTTCTGTCATTAAAATAAAATTTATATGAAATACTATATACTGAGATTGAACATCAGGATGGTTATGAGAATGATTTGCAAGAGTTTGATGATGGAAATATAAAGTCGAGAAACGGATCGCTAGAGATGGTGCTGGTAGATATGGTAGAGGCTTTGGATGTTGATGATCCTGATATTGATGCTGATCTTGCTCTAAGAATGATGCAGCTCTAGGCAATAACCATGATCTTAACTTCATTGATGATGAAATGACTGAATAGATTGCACCACCACTATTGAAAAAATGTATCCAAATTATTGTTATTCCATGTACTTGAGTGTATAATTTACTTGGATTCTTTATTTTATTTTGTTGTTATAGTAGTGCAATGTAAGACGTTGTGGGAAAGTAGGTAATTTTGTTTGTTTCCCAATTTTGTAAAGTTGATGGAGGAAACTAGAAGAAGAGTGAGTGAGAGATTCAATTGTTTCAATAAGTGAACAGATGAAATCTTTGTTTGAAGTGTCATAATGAGTGTTTCTTTCCTATGGATGATGATATAGATAGGAACTCCAATTCCAACTTGATGTTATATTGTTAGAAAATGAATATTTCCAAATTAAAAAAAATTATGAAGTAAGAAAAATATGATAGATGAAATAATGAGTTGTGGAAGGATGGAAATTTTTAATAGAATCGTTATTCCATTTCCACCATCCTGGAAGTTGTGATCATCAACTTAGCAGCAAAATATATACATCAATACAAGAGTAACAGCATAAACATTTGGCGACTTAGAAAAAGCAGAGCAACACAGTTGGTGCAAATTGTAGCAAAAGAACAGCATTCAGATACAACCAAAAATTCCATCAATTAAAATTTCCATTCATCTAAGAGAAATTCTAGACATAATTAGCCGTATCCTTTTGAACTTAAGTATCCCATAAAGTTAATTCCTACATTACTGAATCTCAAGGACACCGATGTGCATTTTAGCTATAGAGTTTCTGAAGATAAAAAAGTAAGAAAGATATAAGAGCATTCTGGTTTTCAAAATGCATTTAGAAAAGGAATTTTTGGGTCATATTAATCTGCAATTGTAATTCAAGTCTACACTTTATTTGATCTTTTCCTATTTTTTAACTTGCATCCTTTGAAATTTTAGAAACTATGAAACCATGATACATTAAGCAATGAGAAGAAAGATTAGCGAAAGAAACTATACTGAAACCACTAATTTCTAAAAGCCACCAAATTCAATGTTCCAACAAATTATATGGATATAAGAATTTCTATCATTAGTAGCTTTCAAATAATATGAACTTTCTTAATGTAAAAAGAAAACAAGGACCTAAGGATAGTTTATCTAAAAACATCTATCACCTTTTTGATATCATATTTGTCAGTATCAACAACTTCAAGTCTACATTTTTATTTGATTTTTCCACACTTACTCTGGTTCCAATTTCAAAAACGTCATAGATTAATCAACTATGCTAACAAGGAATCTAAAAATATCAACAAGATATCCTATGTTTATATCCACTATCAGGACAAGGGTATTTTACTATAGCACCACCATAGCTGCTAAAGCACAGTGCCTTCCACTGACCGTTGCTGTCTCTTTTTTTGTTCATTACAATGATACTAGTGTAGGATAAGCTGTAGACTTCATCAATGAGGAAATAACTCAAGATTCATAACAACCCAAGATATAATGTACAAAATCACAAAACGAAAGAATCTTGAATCAAACCTAAAGACCTTTTCCAAAAATATGTGATGCATGCATGAAAGACAAACAAGTGAAAACATATTTTTAGCCAATAAATGATATTTCATCTTCTAAACCACTAGAACACCTGCATCTTGATCTGTTTAGACCCACGAAAGCACAATCTCTTGGAGGAAATAAATATGTATTTGTCACTGTGGATGATTTTTCTCCTTATACATGGGTAAGGCTTCTTTCACATAAAAATGAAGCTTTTCATTACTACATTACTCTCTCAAAGAACATTCAAAATGAAAAGGGCATATGATTAAAACAATCAAGATTGATCATGGAATGAAGTTTGATGATCATAACTTTGCTACCTTTTGTAATGATCTTGGTCATACTCACAATCTTTCTACTCCAAGAACACCCTAACAAAATGAGGTAGTTGAAAGAAAAAATTGAGTTCTACATGAAATGGCTCGAATAATGTTGAATGACTATAATCTTCCAAAGCACCGTTAGGTAGAAGCAGTCAATACAGCTTGTTATGTTATCAATAGAGTCTTCTTAAGACCATTCATCAAAAAGACCTTTTACGAACACTGGAAAGCAAAGATACCCAACATATCTTACTTTTGCATGTAAATGTCACATCTTAAATGATATAGAATACCTCGTAAAATTTGATCTAACATTAGATGAAGGAATATTTGTTGCTTAATCAACAAATAGTAAAGTTTATAGAGTTTTTAACAAAAGAAAAAGAACAATAGAAGAATCCATGCATGTGGTATTTGATGAAATTGATCCATTACTAGCCAAGGATTCCTTGAGCATAGAAACTGTAGGTTTTGACAAGGTTATGGAAATACTTTAGCAAGAAAGAGAAGGAGAAAACGAAGTATATCAAAATTTCTCTAAGCCTGTCTCAACTTCAAGTGGAACTTCCAATGATGAAATAGGAGACAAAGCCAACAAATTCAAGCATGCCTCAAGTCATCCAACAAACAACATCATTGGAGATCTAGCAACAAGATTCACAGCAAGGTCCAAAATCAAAATAAATGAATCACAACACTCTAACTTTATGTTCTTGTCTTACATAGAACCATGCAACACAAATGAAATGTTGAAAGATGAATCTTGGCTGAGTGCAATGAAAGAAGAGCTTAATCAATTTTAGGAAAACTAAGTTTGGAACTTAGTCAAAACACTTGATAATTATCCCATAATTGGAACTAAATGGGTTTTTCGAAATAAATTGGATGAACAAGGTAAAGTTTTTTTAAAAAAGAAAGGCTTGTTGCCAAATGGCACTCTCAATAAAAGGATATTGATTATGATGAAACTTATGAACCCGTTGCACATCTTGAATCAATTCGCATGATATTAGCTTATGCATCACATAAAAACTTTACTGTTTACCAAATGAAGGTCAAAAGTGCCTTCTTAAATAGACACTTGGAAGAAGAGTTTTTTGTAAAACAACCTCCTGGTATCAAAAACTCAAAATTTCCAAATCATGTCTTCAAATTATCAAAGACTCTTTAAGGTCTAAAATAAGCTCCAATAGCATGGTTTGATTGCTTGAGTTCTTTATTCAAATCTCAAATGGTATTTACACAGGTAAAGTATATACTATACTTCTTACAGAAACATCTAATGGTCATTTACTACTTGTTCAAGTATATGTGGATAATATAACCTTTGGAGGTACTCATAAGGATCTTTGTGATGACTTTGCAACATGCATGACAATGGAATTTGAAATGAGTTTTACGGGTAACTTAAACTTTTTCCTTGGACTACAAATTAAGCAAGCCTCTAAAGGAATTTTTATATCCCAAGAGAAATATACTAAGGAACTCTTAAAGAATTTAGAATGGAGGATTATGAAGAGTCTAGTATCCCCATGGCTATATCTACCAAGCTGGAACTTGATTTTGTAGGAAAAGTATGGATGAGATAACATACGGGGGCATGATCGGAAGCTTGCCATATCTAACTTCCAGTCACCTAGATATACTGTTTGCCACCAGTTTGTGCACCCAATTTCAAGGACAACCAAAAGAATCACATCTCAAGGCTATCAAAAGAATTTTTCACTACCTTAAATGGACCATCAGCCATGGAATTTAGTATCCTCAATCTAAAACATTCAATCATCAGAATATGTAGGATGTAAAATTGACCAAAAAAGCTCCACTGGAACTTTTCAACTACTAGTCTTGAGTCTAGTAAACTGGTGCACAAAGAAATAAAGCATGGTAACTATGTTAACCACTAAAGTAGAATACATGGCACTAGGTAATTGCTATTCATAGGTATTGTAGATAAAATAAACTCTCAGTGATTATAGGTTACAATTTTCTTGCATATTAATTTTATGTGACAACACTAATGCAATTTGCATTACAAAAAAATCCAATCTATCACTTGCACACTAAGCATATAGAAATCAAGCACCATTTCATAAAAGATCATGTTCAAAAAAGTGATGTTTGCATAAATTTCATTTAGGCTTGTAAATGGGCAAGGTAGTACCCTATTCGGGCCCAAAATATCATACTCATACCCATACCCACACTTATTAAAGATAATCTAATAGGTATGGGCAGGGTCTATACCCATAAATTACCCATGTGCCTGTACCCATAAATTACCCATTACTTTATCCTTAAATTTAATTTATGAACCTGAAAATTATTTACACCGAAATTAAATTTATATAAATGATAAAATTTTATATATAAAGATTACAAATATGTGAATGAGTGGTAACAATTAAATAATTTTTTTTATTAAAAATTAAGCTAAATTAATAAAATTAATAAAGTTAATAAATTGAGATAGAAATTTTAAAAAAAAATTGAAATAGCAATTAATATGGATAAAGTTTATTAATATGGAAATTAACTATTTTTATAAAATTATATATAGAAAAAAACTCTTCTTTTAAACTGCTTTTATTAACTTTTTTAATTAACTACTTTTAAACTGTATGTATTTTTAAGTTAGCAAAAAGTTTAACTACTAATTATATTAATAAAGTTTAACTATTATATTAATAAAATAATTAATTTAATTAGCACAAAGTTTAAAATTAACTAATTTAAATTTAATGATTAAATTAAATTAAGTGTAGAAAAAATTTTATTTTTTGTTTTCGTATGCCAAATAATATTTTTTGTATATATTGAGAAAATTAGTATATATATTAAAAACATAAATCCAATAAACTAGACCCATTGGGTCTTAGGTTAGTTATGGTAGGGTAGAGTTAGAGTCTCATTCTTTTGAATATTTTAGGGCAGGGTAAAACATTGAGTATATTTTGTTTGGGTATTTTAGGGTATGGATGCGGGTAGGATGATACCCTACCCATTTACAAGCCTAATTTGTTTGAAACAAAAAATCAATTGGTTGAAATATTCACTAAACCACTTCCAGAAACCATTTCTATTTTTCTGAAAACAACTTAGGAATCATGCCTTTTTCTTTTTCATCATGAAATCATCCATAGTTTGTTATGTGAATTTTTTTGGTATGTATATGCTTTCTTTCTAAAATACAAAAATATCTTCAATTTAAGGTGTATAAAATAACTATCCTAATTTATCATTTTCAAAATTTTTTGAAGAGGGAAAAATTGGGGAATCAAAATGCCTAAATGTCTGCTATCCTACACACAAATTAAGAAAACTCTCCCTTTCCTAATGCACCTCTCACCGCATCTTTTTTTTCCAAATCATCCCTTCTTCTTTCAACTATGGTGAAACCCACTTACCATTGCCCATTATCACCTTCATCTCCCATGGCTGATAGCCCAAGATTTGTATCCCAATAACTAGTTGATTATGCCTTTAACACTAAGAAATCTAACCTATCTCAACATCCTCCCTCACTCTCTCTCGTATAAACCTCCAATCTGTAGTACAATATCTCTACAAACCCAAACTCCCTCACCGCTTTCGTCTTCCTCTCATATTTTACATTTCTCACCAAAAACTCTTCCTATCTTTACTGATTCATCCTTCAAGAACTGCGATTTCAAGACTATGCTTATGCCCCTCAAATTTCCTCTCTCATGCTAAAAATTTTTTCTCAATCAATATTATGGTGCAGAAACTCAATCATGGATGACCGATTGATTTCTTTGACATTCCTCTATCCCTTGTCAACAATTAGGCTGAACAAATGGGTTGAAAATTGATGATGACTAATAGCAAAACTATTTACCCTATTTTTATCCACCTCTTTTATGCTAATATGGTTGTTGAAAAAAATGTTGATCTCATTGACTCCTCTATTCACTCAAATGCTATTAGCACTCATGTTTCTTTTACTGTTGAAAAACTCAATCAACACCTAGGGATTCCTAATTCTAGTTTGAACTTCATCGCTGAACGGTGTCACCTTGACTGCTTTGATCTTAAACATGCCAAGAAACTATTTTGGAATGGCAAATCCCTTAAACTTGTTGCTAGTGTTGCTATGAAATTACTTCCTAATGACTACTTCTTTTTGCATCATTTGATAATGTTAACTATCTTATCTATGTCTTTTGCCACTGAGGGTTATTCAACTAACATTAATAGGTTGTTTGTGTTTCTTCTATATATGGCTACCATAGGGCAACCTATTAACATAGGATGCGTTATTCTACATAACATGGTTTATGCTCTTCATCATTCGACAAAAAATTTACCCTATGGCATGTTCCTCACTCATCTCTTTCATTTTGAAAATGTCTTTTTCTTCCCTCTCCTTAGGCTGAAGAGCCAAATGAAAGAAAAATTATTGATTTACCCAATCTTAAGAAAATGAAAATACAAATTGGTGAAGATAGGGTTTGGTTCGAGGGTACCTTTACTTCTGCCACTATTCCTTCTACTCCTCAATGTACCTCTCATCCTAACACTAGCAAGAAACCACTCTATATCCTTATAGACTCTATCCTAGATGCTAATTCTGCTGCTTCTGAAGGAGTCACCTCTAAGCGCAAAAATAAATTGTTGGATGCTCTAACACATCATCTCTTAACCTTAGTCCAGGCCATTACTTATTTTGTTGACTGTTTGGACTGAAAAATTTTTGAGCTTGCTACCTCTGTTGAAAAATGATTTTCGTAGATGCAAAAATAAAATTTTTGATCTTCATGATAAAGTTAAGGATCTTTGTTACTCCTTTCATAAAATATCTCAAAGCCACAAAACTTTTCGATGTAGAGGATGAGATTATATTCTACTGTTACTTTGTTTTGTTGTTGCTATATGCTTAAAATCTAATGCTTGCAAATTCTAAAACTATTTTATTATGTTTTGTCTCCATTTTAAGCTATTTTGCTAAACTTCAAGTACTGTAATGGTTGCTCTACTATGCTTTAAGTTTATGTTCTATCTTACAATTGTTTGAAGTTTTTGGGTACTAAGTTTTTTGTTAGGGGAAGAATAATGATTTAAACCACCACAGGAATTGTGTTACTTCATGCTTGTTTAAGTTTACTTCATCAAAAAGGGTGAGATAGTTAGGGTTACCTCTAAGGACCAGTTTTGATTATGGCTTTTCTTTTGAATTAAGTTGATTGAATTATTATGGCAGCTGTAGTTTATATGGTAACTAACCATTGCAACAAATATGGAGCCTTGTATGTATAAGATAATGTATATTTGGTATATTACTGTTGCAAGATTCAATGAGAAAAATGAGATGATTAGTATCATTCTTAAAGATTTTGTACTTAGCTATTTAAAATAGAAGAAAGCTTGATGTAGAAAAGAAATAAGTGCTTTTCTATGAGAGTAGGACTATATATTACTATTACAACAAATCTTTGCTCTATAGATTGTCTTTCTTAAATGCCAATTAAGCTTGTTGAGTGTTTACTGCAGCCTATGAGGTTTTGAGAAGTTAGCACTGCCCATTGTACTTGTTCTAGTCTATTTGATTAATAATGTATATGTTCAAAATCCTAAGTCTTTTAGCTTAGGCAGTAGATTAGGCTTGCCGAACCACTATAGCTATCTTTTCTCTTTTATTACTTATCATTCTACTTATTAATGCTATCTTTGGAATTTTAGTAATATCTGGAAGTTCCAATTCATTCTCTGATATATTGTTTGACTTCTTTAAGTCCTTTTCCCTTTTGGGACACTATATTATTTCAAATTCATTCATTACATAAAGTTTTTAGTCTTATTATCTACTCGAATATATTGTTCTAAATGACAAATAATCAAGTATTGAAATGTCAATGGACCTTTAAAACTGTTCTTTTATTACATCTATAGATCTGAGTAGATAGAAAGATTGAAGAATTTATTCGATGAATGAATGTTGATATATTTATGTATCTAAACCTCAATTTTAACTAATGTGAATTATCAAGTCTAGTTGTCAACTATTCTTATACATTTGACATATGTAAATATTAAGTTGCCATAATAATATCAATTACTGTCCTTTATGTGATATTTATTTTTGTTTTGTACATAGCATATCAATCTAGTTCTATCTCTCTGCCATCAGTTAAGGTCAAGGGTTTGGTTAAGGTAGTGGGATGAATTCCCTGACATAAGAAGCACACTTACCAGCTGACCATTCTCCCACCACTTTATCAGCTAGTCATCAATTTATGCCTACTCTATACCTACCTCCTATCAGAAGCTATAATACTAATCCTTTGTCCTGTATTGCTACTATAAGGTCATCCATCTACCATTCCCCACACCTATACTCACAGCAACATTACTCATCCCCGCCACAATCCACTTTACCCACAAGCACTCCATTACTATCTGCCACTCCAACTGACACTTAGCCATGCCCTGCTACTCCACTCAATCATTCCACATCAATAGTAGCATCCTTAGTAGTCCATTCTTCAATTGACCAGGCATTAGATGCGAAAGGATTAGAGCCCTCATCCCACAGTTTTGGCAAGGTATACTTGCATCCCAAGGGATGTTATGGATGAGTTTGAATTATTCTATAATGATATTTTATTATTTTTTTACTAATATATGCCCTCACTCGATGGTACCAAGTTCTTAAGGAGGATGATCAAGAATAAGATACAAGAGCCTTATAGGACCTAGTCAAATATCCCCTAGGCCCTTTGAGACTTGGTATTTAGGGAATATAAGGTATATGAATGCTATAAATAGAATTACTTTTGATAATTAAGTACATATATATATTGATATTACACTAGCTGATTTTCTTTTATTTCGTAGAGATATGTCACTTCGGACCCTAGCATAAGGGCTATTTCCATAGGGCTTTCAACATTAAATTGGGTCGCCAACTGACTAAAATGTATGGCCATGCTAGGAAGATAGGTAAGAGGCTAGAGTGGAATGGTGAGGACACTTAGGCTGCCCTTTGCTAGCACTTATAATCTTAAAATTTTCAAAAGAAATCCGCACAGGCAAAAAAAAATTAGGCTTTTGAGACTAGTGGATCCATCCATATCAGAGGGAATATATCCGCTGGGACACATGTTGCGCATTTAGTAAGTTTCCTAACTTTAGACTTTAGTAAACTTAGTCTACAATATTATATTACTTTCTTTGATGTTTATAATCTTTGCATGACACGTTTGATGGGTAAAGACAAGGAAGGGTTGGTGCCCTTACCAGTTGTTATTCATTGATACTTTTGTTGATAGAAAAGGGTTGTTACCCTTCTCAAATGATATTCTATTATCATTTCCTATGTTGATGAGATTTTGTTTTCTTTGTTGATGGGGAAGGGTTTATATTATGTTGTTGATATTATGTTATAATCTTTGCACAACAAGGTTGATGGGGAGACTTGGTGCCATTTTCATTTGTTATTTGTTGATATTTTGGTTGATGGAAAAGGTTGTTGCACTTCCCAAATGATATTGTGCTATCATCTCTTATGTTGTTGATGATGAGCTTTTGGTTTTTGGCAAAGACATTTTTTAAGTGAGACTTTGTCAATTTGTTTCTTATAATGATTGTAGTTTAGTATTATGTACATATACTACACCTATTTAATTCTTATTCTCTTGTTCTATATGTAGACTCAAGAGTTTCAGAGGCCTCTAATGGTAGATGCGGTTTTTGCTTGTACCTACTAGAGGACAGCTAAGAAGTGCTAGGTGGACGAAATGGCCGAAAAGAAATGATATAAGTTTATTGCATATGGCATAAGATCTTTTTAATTACATTATATTATATTCATATATTTATTTTTATACCTTGCAGATGAGCTTCAGTAGGTGCTACAGTCCTAGTCTTAGCCAAAGGGCGTTAGAAGTAGTGTAAGACCTAGTTGGAAGCATGTTTGGGGCCCGTTTGTAGGTCGATATAGATGATATGCGAAGCATGTTCTTGAAATAGTTAGACGCACTGTAGAATTTGATTACTCAACTGGTCATGTAGAGGGATGCTCTATCAGGCTCTAGTGGCACACCTGCATCCTCGACCCCCAACCTATTACCAATAACTTTAGCCACAAAAGGGCAAGCTTGACGACCAACATCAACATTGCGTTGAACAGGATGACTATTTCGACTTCGGTAATGATCCTGATATTGGCAGTCACTATATAAGACTTTTTTCGTTTATTTTTTAATTGCAAGTTATAACTTTCAAAACTTTTATTTATAAATTATATTTTATTTTAAATTATTGTTCCACTTAACCTAATTTTATTGTAGTTATGTTATTTTATATTCAAGATGTATGAACAAGTTACAAGTGTAATTAAATAAATTTTTTAAAAAATATTTTTAAAATAATAATAAATTTCTACAAAAAAATCAAGGGCATTTTGATGGAAATAATTATAAATGAATAAAAATTATGATAATTATCTATCAAAAATTGATCTTATTTCTGTCAAAAAACATAAAAATTAATTCAAAAAATAATAAAATATTTGTCAAAAGGTTGATAGAAAGATGTTGGAAAGTTTTCCAACAACAGCATCGGTTATAAATCAGAAAAAAAAAATTTATAACAAGGATTTTCCTAACAATAAAAATTCCGTCTAAGATCTATTGACAATTTGTCATTCCGTCGTATATTTGTCGGAAATATCCATTGGAAATGTTGAATTTTTTGTAGTGAAAAACGGAAAGGGATGGGAAGTAGAGAATTACTACAAGAAAAAGACAAATTACTGATGTAATAGAAAGTGACAATACAAAGATTATTACTAACTATTTTTATCAAATAACAAAAGATTTTGTTTAGTCACCATAATAATTTTTACAAACTAAATAGTGATGAGAATAGTGTTTAAGTATTAACTATTGACAAGAAATAATACATATATAGTGGCAGCATAGTGACAATAAATATTTTATCATAATTTATAGTGATAATTTTTATTGCCACTAAGTTGTCACCATGCAGGTGTCACTAATTATCAATAGTGACAATTTAAAATATTAGTTTTTGTAATTGTTGAGCCATATTGTTATAAAATAAAAATTGTTGTTACTTAATAAACATCATTGATGACAAAGTAGAAGTTATTTTCACTTAATACATGTCATTAGTGACAACGTATCTAATTATTTTGTTACTAATATTATATTTTTTTTGTAATGTATAGAGGAAGATGATGAATGTAGTGACATGAAAAGTTGGGCAACATATCAAGAGAGAAACAATAGGGAAAAGAGAGGATAGAGAATGTCATAATAGAGAAAGAGATGGAAGAGAAGATATGAGGGCATGAACATCATTAGAAAGAAAAAAAGAAGAAAGAGGGATGACATGAGAAGAAAGAGTAGGTGTCATCAGTGATGGAGACAAAATAGTAACATATTTCAAAATTCTAAATTTGATTGCAAAAATCTATAAATAATGATCAAACACATGGAAACTAAAATTGTTATATAGCTAGAATATATTTATAAAAATTAAAAAAAAGAAATTAAAAAAAACAAAAGCTAGTATATCTTATATATGTTAATTAGTACAAAAATTCCCTATCTTTCATTTATAGATTGTCACCTTACACTATATCGTCCTTAGTTTTAATCTATTTGTATTTCATGTGATGTAATTTTTTTATAAACCATAGTGTAAAAAGTCCACAATAATTATGAACTAATCATCTAGTGTTATATATATCAACATTGCCTATTTAAAATTATATGTATTGATTTCAAATAAAGTTAACTATTTGAAACTTAAAAAATTTAAGGAGATGATAAATTCTAATAAAAAAAGAATTGCTGGACATATTCATGTATCCTACATTAAATCATGATTCATGCATTCATGAAAACATATTTCACATGATATATGAAAATTCAAATCCCATATTTTGGCCCTTGAAATCAAACATTTGTACAAAATAGAAGATGCTACAAATGTGACATTACCTAATTTAGGATGCAATACAAAAATGTTCTAAACCCCAAAGAGCTTCACAATATTATACCACAAACATACTACTATTTGCAAAATACCAAGTTTGTTGATGATTTCAGGGGTGAAGGTAAATCAATGCCCTAGAAGAAAATACTTTGGATCCTTCATTGCATTTTGTACTTCATCTCCTATTCTAATTTAATATAATTATAATAAGTATATCTAATTCTCATTCAATTATTTTTATAAGGAAACATCTAATATGTATGTCATAAATATATGAAACGGAATAGAAGATGGAACAGAAAATGGAATAGAATATATAAATCAAGAAAAAAATAGTGATTAGTGAGAGTTTCAGTGACTTCATTTTTATAAAAGGTAAGATTTAGATAGAAAACTTTGATGGCAAGAGGATAAGAGACATCATCAATAGACATAAAACCATTCTATCCTAATGTAGAGAGCAAAGGAAAAAATTGGGAATTGACATGAATAGACAAAGTCTACTGTGTCCCTGTGATTGATTATGTAAGAAGAGATGCTGGAGTTGAACATGTTAGCTACTTTGGGAGTGAAAAACTTCAGTGATTTAGAAAAAGAGGCAAAGCCCCATCATCAGAAGATGGAATAGAGGGATCATAAGGAGCTGGAGATAAATGAGCAGAGGAGATAGAGTTTGTGGTAGTAGAAATAGAGAAGGTGCTTCAAGAGGTAGATTAGAGAAGATAATCTTGGGAATGTGAAGATCTTGGTGAATCTTGGCTAAGATATAGAGAGGGTTTAGAAGATTTTTGTGGAACAAGGTTAGGGCATGGAAAGAGATTATGGTTTGCAAAGACTTTATCCATGGGTTTTGGTTTACTATTAGAGAAAACTACGGTTTTGCAAGATTTTGAAGAAGGATCTTTAGACCTCTTAATATATTTGAGGTGGTAAAACATTATTGGAAAAACGTATTTGGATAGCAAGGAGACAATGAAAGATGGAGGAAAAGAATGAGGTAACAATGGAAAGCTTGGATTTACGGAAATTGAGGGATCAAAATGTAGCTTTTTGAAAATTTGGAATGAGGCCAAACTAAAGGAGAGATTAGTAATGTGGACATAGTAATTGGCGAGTGGTTTCTGTACAACTACCTTTGGGTTCTTGTAGTTCTGGCCATGGAAAAAATAAATTGGAGAGAGAGAGAGAGATTATGGGAGAGGAAATGATTGGAGAAAGATGTTTTTCAAGAAGGATAGTGATCTTTTCGTTATTTTCATGATTGCGAGAATCCATGAAGAGCTAATTTAAGCATGAAGAACTTGAATTCCTCAAAGTTTTTGAGGAAATTAAATCTCAAAGTTTATGCAAATATCTTCTTTTTGAATATAATGCTTAACAGAATGATGTCCAAGTCCATTATATTTAGTACAAGAGTACAAGACACGGTTCTTAGTAATATTGATAGTGCTAGTATTATTATAATAGATATGAATATTATGAAAACTACAACCATAATCATGCAATGTATGCTTCATCCAGAGAAGTTGCATGCAGCTATTACCTAGTGCCATAAATTAATTTTGCCTCTATTGTGGAAAGAGCCACAACATTCTATATTATTTTTCCTTTGCTACACTAACAATGAATTTGTCTAGCAGTTGGCAAGTTTAAGAGGTAATTTTTTGTTCAATTTTACAACTTGCACAATCAACATCTACAAAAGCAGCAATATCAAATCTAGAGATTTTAGGATACCAAAAGCCAAAATTGAGCATCCTTTGTAGGTAACAGAGGGTTCTATTGATAGCCTTGAGGTGTGCTTCCTTTGATTTTTCTTGAAAACTAGCACAGAACCTTGTCAAGTCTAATAGCATTAAGATGTAATAAACGACCATTTATTCCCATGTAGAGTTTTCATCAACATTTTGTTCTTCAAGATATAATTCAAATACAGTGTCACAGTATGTGTACCCATCAGAGTAGGGACAGTTTTACATGCTTCCATAACAAACTTTCTAGAAGCTCCTATTTATATTTTTCTTTGAGGTAAAGGTACCTTGAGCAACTTCTTTGATTTACAATTTGACAAAGAAGGTTGGTTTACCCATAAGAATCATTTCAAATTCATTTTTCATGCATGATGTAAACTCTTCATGTAATATACTATTTGTACTTCCAAAAGTAATGTCTTTAACATAAACTTAAGAAGATATCATGCAAAAAATGCCTGGTGCGAAATGTAGTGTATCTATTGTTCCTATAGGAAAATCATTGGATATAAGAAAATTGCTTGGTCTTTTGTATTATGCACAAAGGGCTCGTTCGAGGACATAAAGTGTTATTTGAAAACATAGCTTAAAAAATCTTGATTTTTAAACCAATGAGGTTCTTCTACAAAGACTTTTGTTAATAATTGCATTTAAAAGAGCACTTTTAAAATTCATTTGAAAAAATTTACATTGATTATGTGCTCCAAATGCAAATAGCATGCAAGATGAGCAATAGGTGCATAAGTCTTACCATAATTGGTCTATCATCCAAACTTTCTAAATGGTACCAAACTTTATTCTTTTTAAAATACAATAATTCATCTTGGTACATCTACAAGTGCTCCATTGATAACTATCGGCTTAGCAAGAGAAAGGAAAACAAAGTTAGAATTAGTTGTATTTAATTCTTTTACTTGTGATAGTGTGGTAATTCAATCTTAGTGATTTGTAGTTATATTTGATGCATATTAGAATTTTTTGATTTTCTATTTATTATGTGCCTAGGAATTTAATTCTAGAGATGTATTGACTTGTTCTGTTGACCCCTGTAAATTTTCTCTTACTTTTGATGATTTTCATTCTAGATAACTTCAACAACATGATCTACATTTGCAAACTCAATGCTCAAGGTTTCCTTCGCAGTGAAAGGATTAACTTCATTGAATATGATATGCATAGATTCTTGCATAGTTTGCTTTCATTTTTTGTGATAAGATGCATATAAAATATTGTTATGGGTTTCTATACATAGAAAAAGATATAATATATATTCTTGTGCGATTGATTATTGAATAGTTACTCTATAATATGAATTACAAGCTCCATTAACTGTATTTTTGTGATTACCTATTGATGCAATTAAATTTTGTAAATGCATAAACACTAAGATTTGGTGCTCATACAATTGTTAATGGGAGATGCTTTGTGGCGATGATGATATCTCCAATTTTTGTTATGATTTGATTGATTAGTGTGCTTCGGATCAATGTAACATTTTATAATTTTATGACGCAAGCATTTCTTAGGGCTAACTTTTTGGAACTATGTTCAATCAATTTACATCATATCAAATTATCTCATCATAAAGCACCAAATGTAGTTGTAACCCCTATAATGCCAAATTTTATTATTCATATTTGCATTATTATTTGAACATTTATTAATTAGATAATGATTATATTATTTAGGATCAGTAAATTTTTATTATGTCCTTTAACTTAGTAGAAGATTATTAATAGTTTGAGTTCTGTAATGTTTGATCTCGCTGGGATAAGGGAAAAATAATTAATTTACTTGGATCTAATACAAATATTTGACAGCACACAATTGTGCAATTAATTTTATTTATTTGAAGATTGTAGACGTAGCTACTTCAATGATTTTAATTTGCAAGTCAATTGAATGTGAACAATGAATGAATTTCCTTATATTGTCGCAAATTAGACACTGTTAATAAATGATTAGATCAAAACTAAAATTACGGCACTAATTTGTTTAAGCTATGAATAAGAAAATCTAATTGATGAGTTTAAGCTCTATTTCTAATATGCGTTTACCTATATAAGAACATTCTAATAATCCTCAATCACTATACCAGTTTATTTATGAATAAGTGCAGTTTGTGCTATTTATCAAATTTTTGACAAAATCGCCTAATTTGAAGTTGGTAATTGAAAGTCAAGTAGTTGCATTTATCACTTATGCTAGCCAATGTGAGCCAATTAGGATGAATATTGGCACAAGTAAAGACCAAAAACCAAATGCAAAATTAGAACCATGAATTGGTCCAACAAAGTGACAAAGATGTGTCACATTGATAACTAAAATAACCAAATGTCAATAAATGTCAAGTGCTACAATTTTTTGCGATTGGTCACTTTGTTTGTAATATTACTAAGATGAAGTTTGGCAAGTGAAGCTCACTTGTGTCTCTATTTGCTAATGTTAGTAATTTTCTCTTTTTCTTAGATAGTAGAGATTGGCAAAACATAGCAAATAGTTTGAGATCAAAGAAATATATAGACTATTATCAAGTATTTTGCAAACACATACCGACGATGGCGCAAAAGATGATACATCTTGAGTTGCAAAGTGATACCTCAAATTGAAGAATAAGCATGAGCTAGTTTTGCCAAGCTTAATAACATGAGGGAAATACTCATAGGAGATGTGAAAAGGCAGTAGCTAGCAAACCTAGTCTGATTAAAGCATTTCTGAGACATTAGATGAACATGGTTTGTCAATTTTTCATTTAAGATACCTTATGATATAGAACAATTTTTTACATGATGCAATTGAACTGATATAGTAATCTCATAATTTTTCATTTATTTTTGGCATGTTAGTTAGAATAATAACCATTATTACTAGAAGATGCTTTGTGGGCTTAATCGCTCTCTTTTCAAAATCTTTTTTAGCAAAAAAATTCTCTAGAAAATAAAAAAGGCTCTCTTATGCTTTATAGCTAGACCACTAAAACTAATTGCAACCTTATGAATGTGCTTGCAACACCGCTAGAAATCGTAGGGTTGGTAGGAATTTTCATATCATTATTTTGTTTTCATGAATTTTAATTATTTATTTATTTTAAAAGTTTTAAGGTTAAATTATAGTTTGAGGAAACTTGACTGATCAACATTTTTGAAGTTTTGAGGGTCAAATTAGAAATATTTTAGGTCAACCAGGTGAATGCTAGGCACTAAGGAAGCCGAGGGACTGAATTAAAGATGGATGATTTTTGGAAGACTTAATTGGAGGCTGGACAAAAATTTTGGGGGTCAATTTTGGATTTCAAAAAGTTGTTCTTTTTATATCCTCCCTTGTTTTCTCTTTTTCTTCACCAAGCACTATCACCTTCTTCATTTTCTTCAACAAGCACCATCATCTTCACGTTTGACGATTGTAACTAGTGACACCCTGAAACAACAAACCAACCCCAATGAAAATGCTTTACCTCCTTAGGATTATAATGATACCATATACTACTTCAGATCACTAGTGAACGATGGAGAAGTGGAAGTCTGAAATTGAGAGGCAGTGGTGAGTGATGAGTTTGGTGAAGCAAGAGTGATAACTAGGTTCTAGGTGGATATTCTTGTAAAGCTTAGCTTAAGGAACGATTTGGTATATCGGGTTCTGAGTTTAGGCCACTGTCAATGATGAAAATTGGAAGAAACTGTTGCAGCGAAGGTGGTGGTGCTGAAGCTTCAAGGCATTAATTGAGGGTCAATTTAGTGGCGAAGTTCAAAATTGATCGGAACATTGAGTTTAGGGTGCTAAAATAAGTACCTAATTTTATTCCTTTGCCAGAACTAATACGACCCCATAAATATTTTTGTAATAATGGCATAATTAGCATGCTATGTAATGGCAATGTTGAAATGAACCCTAAACTATCATTTTAATTGAGTAATTAAAGATTTTAGAATATTATTCATATAATTGTAATTTTTGGGATTAGGTGGTGAGGAGCTGGTTCCCAAGGACTGAAAGGTTGTGATAGATCTCTAAGGTTATAGAGGTGAGGGTTTAGCAGTTAAGTTGTTCTTATTCTGGGAAATAATTGATTCTCGATTATTGAATTCCATTTTGCTTGAACTCTTTCTTGTTGTCTATTTATTGCATCATAAACCCTTGTGAGGCTCTACTGATTTAGTTCTTACTTTGTATATCCAATATGATATTTGTTTCATTAACCTATGTATTAGTCTACTAATCTAATACTTATTGTATAAACCTACCTATTAATTGTTGTATACCACTGTGTGGGTTAAACTAGTTCCTATTTCATACCGAATTTTGATTTTTGAATTCTGTGATTGGTTTGAGTTCTAATTTGTTGTCTATGAATTTATCTGTATACTCTTGTAAGGGTTTGTTTTCTTAGTTTTTTTTTTTGATAAGAATTTGGCATGTTTATTATGGTGCCAAGAACTCATTTTATCCTACTTGATATCGATCGGTTTGAATTCATTCTACTTATTATATATCTGGCCATATCAATTTGTTTGAATCTATTATGTACATTACTGATTCATCTTATTGATATGTCTAAATATGTCATGCACATTACTAATTTGCCTTATCAGTTCACCTAAATCTGTCCTATACATTATTGTTTCACCTTGTTAAAAATCTATTTGTTGATATACGTACAAAAATATATTAGGCCAAGTGCCAATCCTAGTGGATTGCTTGGACACATATGATATGCCATGGGTCTGGTGTCAACAATACAACTAAGGGCTATTCCCTAGGAATTGACAATTGTCATGTACCAAGTTGTTATGCTTGGGATACGTTTAGTTTGGTTGAGTAGAGAGAATCAGATATACTTGTTGTGTTATGATCTACTAGAATGCATCTGTTATTCAAGTCTACATTACTTTGACTATATCCTTACTATTTGTGTTATGCTTAAGGGGCCATCAAGAATAAGTAGTTTTCCAAGTCTAGTTTGGGCTAATGTCCAGGCCAAACACACTGACGGCGATACCTTCAATTGTAAATTGATTGATTTGGTAGATGGCGATACTTCCTATAGTAAATCAGTTGAGTTGGCAAGGCCGTTTGAGCCTGAAATCTAAAAATATCTTTATTTTGTTACATTCATGTTCTCTTTTCAATGTCATGCCCATTTATGCTCCATTACTAGTTCATCTATAGATCTACTTATTTACGCATTGTACATACCTCACTGAGTCCTTAAGACTCACTCTCTCTATTATCCTTGAGTTTTCCTATACAGGATTAAATGAAGAACTTGAACTCGTGGCTTGGACTGGAGAGATTTTACAATAGAATAGGTGTTTATATGTGCTTGTGGATTCAATTGGACACTATATTATGGCTTAGAGATATTTTGATATGCTAAGATTGAATCAAAGATCTACAGCATATATATTATATTGAACATTATGGGACAACCTATGGCATGTATTTAGTATTTTTGTTGAAGTCTACTTAAGTTGAAGCCTGTTGCTGTCATTGATGAAATTTGAAAATTTTTTATGGGCTTATCAGTTGTCCTATGGCTTACAAATTAAATTTAAATTAGAGTAGCACTTTAGCTTAGGATATCCTGTGTGGGGTGCCAAAGATGTGGTATCAGAGCTTAGGTTTTTTGATAACTTAGGCATTGAATATCATAGGGAAGTTCCTATATGATTCAAGGATTTAAGATGAATTTGATCAATTGATATTAATGAAATAAGTTCATGTTTTGGAGGTTGACTAATGATCATAAGGAAAGGAAGGATAGCATGGAAAATACGAAGAATGAGATTAATGTCCTAAAAGAGGAAAAGGAAAGCCTTCTGAGATTGTGCCAAGGACTTGAGGAAAAGCTATATGACATGCAAAAGGCTTTAAAGGATACAAGAGCAGAGTCAAGTAATTTAAAATTAGTACTTAGGGCAAGGAGTTATATGCTAGATAGGTCAGTGGAGAGTGTAGAGAGAGAAGAGACCTATGTGAAGATTGCAGTAAATCAAGTTGAGGGACTCCATACCCTTAGAGATCAGATGGAGAAAAATTTTTGAGCATTGGATTTTGATCAACGGTGATCATTAATTATGGCCCACATAGCAATGGATAAGATTAGGAAATTGATAGCTCGTTATGGCCATGCCATCGATTAAGTTATTAGAGTTGGTGTAGAGATTGACACCGATGCTGGGTCATCTAGGGTTCACCTATCCCCTAAGTCGTGGCATGGAGAAGGTGTTTACATTAAGAAAATACCTATTTGAGACACTATAGAGCTTTCAGTAAATGAGCTAAAGGAGGATCCAATAGAGGAGCCAGAGGATGATGTAGCAGAGGATCCTAAGAGGGACTCGTGCAAAAGTTTCTATTTGATGAATCACCAAATGATGATGTGGTGGTAGAGATAGTTGAGGATGAGAAAAATGCTGAGTCTATTATTATAGATGTAGAGGACTAGACTTAGATAACCATGTGTCTATGGATGTGCATGCATATATATATGTATATAGGATGCAGCAGTAGCTCTGATCCTTGGGTGGATAGTTTAGACTATGGTGCCTAGATGTATAAAGAACACTCTAATAGCAGCCTTCTCATTTTGATTATGATGGGACATATAATTGGTTAGCCAATTTTGGAAATTTTAACTCTGTACATACTAATGTAATCTCGTCAATGCTAACTAATATATATATATATAAATGAATTTTATCATAAGATATTAGAGAGATGGTTCATACTGCTATGACTTTATTTAACCTTGTTGAACTTACCTTTTTTTCTTTTTTCTATTATTTTCATAAGCTTAAGAAATCTAAAGGATCGATGACTTAGGTATTATTTTGTAACTTCATGATCACAGGCTAAATACTTAAGAAATATAAGGTGTGTGATAGCATCACATGGAAGCGCTAATGTAATCACCCCAGCAAGAGATGTCACAGAGAGAGGCCTACACAAAGTAAATAGGCCATCGGTCAATAGGCCCTTAGGCAGGAAGTACCAGCCCATCAGCAACCTATAACAGATGAGGAAGTCTCACAAACTTCACCAACCAGTCAACTAGTAGAACCTATGTATTCAAAGCAACAGAGGTTTAAGCAACATAACCATCAGCCAGATAGTAGAGCAAGAGTAGCAAATGTGGTTGCTGAAGATCTAGCCTTAGAGCGATTCCGTCATTTCTAACCCTCAAAGTTTTTGGGAGAACTAGATAATTGAAAGGTGGAGGAATGGGTAGAAAATCTGGAGAATATATTTGAGACCTTGCACTATCCAAATGAGCAAAAGGTCTAGTTCATTGCATTCCTTTATATGGTTGGTGAAAAATGATTAACTACAAATGGGCCACTATAGGGACCCGCAGGACTTGGGAAAACTTTATCAAGGAATTTATGGAAAAATATATACCCCTGGTGGTTAAATAGGTAAGAGAAAGGGAATTCATGGATCTGATCTAAGGAGGTCAGTCCATCAGCCAATATGAGGTTACCTTCAACTGACTCATTCAATATGCTCCCTATATCCTAGAGGATAAAAGTCAACAAACTCAACGTTTCATACAGTGATTGCGGCTAAAACTTAGATGGGGTTTGGCCATTTGTGATTTCCTAAATTTCAATTTGGTAGTGATTAGTACGACCCTTTTTCTAACCATTGAAAAGAACTATGCTAGTCCAAGCAATTTGGGAAAGATAGAGAACTAATTAGGACATAAACATTAAAATCCGACGAATTGATAGAAAACAATTGAGTATATCATGTTTGATTAGTTTGGACAGATGTTAGAAGAAAATAATAGTGTAAATTAAGAAGTTAACATTCTTTGCAACTAATTGTCCTTAATAAAATTAAGGAATCGAACATTTCTAACTAACTAAAAAGGCCCAAGAAACTTAATCAATTAATTGAATAAAGGGGCTAAAGAGCCCAAGGACAAATTAAGCCCATGAAAGAGGGAGTAAAAATTTAATGGACCTAAGAAAAAACTATAAATACTAAGACCTAAAAAGAACTTAGGATAAGAAATCATTTGAAAAGAATCGCGAACTTTCAAAAAGTTTAGAAAGTAGAAGATCTTTGTGCATAAATTTTGGAGAAAATAAATAGGCGTGCTACTGTCTACTGAAAAGGACCTCAACTCTATTTCTATGCGGCATCAAAATGGAATATGAAAATATAACCAAATAGGCCATAAGTATTCCCATTGTTTATGTGAGATTACGCGGGCATCCTTCATAAGACATTTTGTAAATATTGATGAGTCAAGTTAAAACTTGCAACTTCACCTATTATTTAAAATGAATAACTACTTTAAAGGAAAAAAATGACTTCAATAGCTATGAACAAAGTCTATGAGCTAGTTGATCTGTCTCCAGTGCAAACCATTGGAGATATGTAGTTTTCAAAGTTTAAATGAAAAGTGAATGAGCTGATAGACATATACAAAGCTCAAAGAAGGGCAAAATGTATCATGCAAAAATGAATAGTATAACTTCACAAAGATGTTACTTTTTCCTAAGTGGTGAGATTTATCTCCACTCACTAATGCTACCAATTGTTTCCACTTTCATCTAAATTTTTCTTAAATAACTTAACTAGACATTGAGAACCAAACGAGGAGATTTGTGTGGATTATCCAACAAATTCAAGTAGCATGATAAAAGCACTAAGATTGTTGCTTGAACAGCTCAATAATACTTTGGAGTTTGTTTTAAGAGTAACTATATATGTATTATACTAATTCTATTAACACCGTATGATCATAGTTATGTTCTTAATTCCAAGAAATTCTTTAGACAAAAGGAATATTATTGAGTACTGTTTAAGTAAGCATCTCAGAAAAAGTTTGAAATAACTTATTTATCTACCTGACTAGTCCTGCGCTAAATAATTAACATTGTGAGTAGATGTCAAATTGATGACTTGAATATAGTGGTGCAGTGGAGTAGATACTATGTATTTACAAGGTGCAGTTTGAGTTTATTGGAGGCTATTTAGTTGAGTGACTCTTAAAAAATGGTAAGCTATCATGATCTTTGTGATAATAGAGCTAACATGCTTGGAGCTTAAAATATTGTTGGATGACTAAAGCATACCTATATTACATATTACTTCACCTATATAAGAGTATTAACGTTGATTGTTCTTAGGCATACTTCTATGAGTTGTGTGTTCGCTTATCCCTTTTGTCAAACCTTTGTATGGAATATGCTCTAAAGGAATGTTGTAGCAGGGGATTGTAGACATGATTGTATTCACTCTTTATAAACTCTCTCCATTATTCTTTTGAGTAACACAAAATTGTCCCAAAAACATTTAAGGTTTATAAATTAGTGGAAACTCTAGTAACTATTCAATTGGACGAGTAGGTAGTATTTTGTAGCTGTTTGATTCAAGTATCTTAGAGGCCATACCCATTAAAAGGCTTGTAGATGAACTTTAATTTTGGGGCAATATTCAAAAGAAATCTTCGCATGAAAAGTATTATGGATTAACTCATTTCGATTGTATTATGCGTATATTATTGTTTTATGAAAAAATATTTTTGATATATTCAATTACTAATTAAAGTTGTTAGTCAGTAATTAATAAAATCGGAAGTAGCTTTACATTCACATATACAGCACTCTCATGAACATTATAAATATTAACGAAAGCGACTTGACAGCTGTACTCCATGTGATAATTAATTATCAATAAACATGCAAAAAGATTATTTAATTTTCTTCCCTTATTTAACTTCTTTCTCTCATCATTCTTTCTGGTTTGCTCTTTCTTCATCCTTACAAAATTGTTAGTAGTTAATTGAGTGAAAATTTAAGAACAGAGCACAAGTAAAATATGTAGCTTCAATAATTTAAGTACCAATAGTACTATACTCTCTATTCCAAATGATGCTTCATTTTTAATTGTACTAAGTCAAACTACTTATTTTTTCTATTGCATCTGTAAAATTGACGATGTTAATTGATCAACACAAAAATAATGCAATCTTTCTGGATATAGGTACAACCAAATACATATTATATTATTTAGTCTGACCTAGCTTTTTTTTCTTTTTCCTTTTTTTATACACTCGTCTAATTTAGCTTCATATTGCACAAAAACAATATTATTTTTGGATAAGAACTTTTATTAGCAATCATGCGAAGGACAATAAACATAGCAATTACTTTTTTTGTAATTATAGTTGATGCTACTTTGAACTGAAGGGTCAAGTATTCCAGTTGATTTAAATGATTTTGGGCTTGAGATCTGCAATCACGAACACATGTCAACTAGCCGAGAGGCCCCCAACTAAGGCACTCCGACGCTCAAGTAAGTTCTAGTAGAGCAGAATATAGAGAGAGTATATAGTGAATAGTGTAAATGGCAATACCTTGAGCACGGTTAGG
>JACGDI010005512.1:31199-56239 GCA_014898725.1 Jacaranda copaia
TATCCCATATCAATAGTATTCCCTTTCTGTTTTGATTACATAAAATTCTAATATTAGTACAAATAATTAAGTGAAGGTTGCAAATTTTCACTAAAATATACATTTAGTGAAAATAAATTTTTATTTTGTCATCAAAGATTAGGTATGGGGTAGTAATAATTTCTATTTCTCCCAAAATATGAAATAAAGTGATAAAATTATATCTGTTCTTTCAAATTGTCACAATTGACAACATATATATAAGACAAACCTAGTAAAATTAAAAATTATTACTAAAATTTGTAATAAGATGATTATGATGATGATTATGAAGATGACGACGACGATGATGATGATGGGTGTTTTAGAAATTAAAATACAACTTACAACTTTTGTAATTATAAATGGGTTAATCCAATCAAATCAGTAACAAAATGAGATGACAACTCAAAGATCCTTGGATAAGGGGCTAACTGTTGTTTCACCAATACTGCTTCTCACGGACAATTTACTCTTCAAATCCTCCGCAAACTGATCAAAATTTCTCCGCGAAGACCCCTCTGCACCCAATGAATCCTGCAGTTTCTGGCTCACTTTCTTGATTTCTTGCTTCATTTCAGCTGATACCTCCCCCGTCATCAGGATGTCAATCTTATTAGCAACCTCCTCCCTCCTCACCTGCTCCCCATCATCACAAAGATTGATTCCTATCTTCCAATCATCAACCACTAGCTTCCTATTAGTAGGCTGGTCAACTAGAAATGGATAACAAAGCATTGGTACTCCATTCCATATACTTTCCAAGATCGAATTCCAACCACAATGTGTCAAAAATCCTCCTGTCGCTGGGTTAGAAAGGACCATATTCTGATTGCACCACGGGACAATCAGCCCTTGATCTTTGGTGGCTGCTTCAAAACCTGTCGGCAGAATTTCACTCTCATTCTCTTCTATTATATCTGGCCGGAGGACCCAAATGAAATATACTTCACTTAGGAGGAGACCGTGAGCAAACTCTGCAATTTCCAGTTTATTACTCTGAGCAATGCTCCCAAAAGAAATGTACAAAACTGAGCCAGGAGGCTTACAATTGAGCCATTGGGAGCAGTCGAACTCAAACCAGAGGCTCCTGGTGACACTGGTTTTGGTGGCGTCGGTGTAGAAGTTGATTGGGCCTATGGCGTGAGTTGGATGCTTTTGGTTGAGGGCTGATAGGGTTTCGTGTTCTAGTTCTTGAACTGTGTTGCATAGAATAAAGTCTGCTTGCTTAACCTGCTCGAATCCCTTTATTACTACTTGAGTCAACATTGGTATGATGTCTGGATCTTGGATATACGACATCAAGTCCCTCTTACTGATGGACAGGACTCCGGGTATGTAGTTTATGCGCTTGTTGCCATCGCCTGAGATCAAGGACATGAAACCAAATCAACGCCAAGATTTTATATAATTTAATTACCCAAACACTAGGGGATCCAAAAGAATATATAGACAGCATTATTACCGCTGTAGGGAAAATGGCCATTATGTCTAAGAAAATCCAAGTGATAATTTATGGAAAAGACGAGGGCCGGTTCGGTCCACAGTGAAACGTTCACCAGGTTGTATTTCTTGGCAATTATTGCCGGCCATGAGTAGAAAGTGTCAGCAATCAGGAAAAATACCGGCGTGGCCGTTGGCGTTGACGATGATCCTTCCGCCTTAATTGTCCTTGCGATGATTTGATCGACACGAGTTGGGAATTCCCGAAACATGGTCTCCCAGTATTTGTCGTAGTAGAGGTTCCGGTCGAATTCCAGGGGAAATCCATCGGAGATGGTCGTGTAACGTATATCGAGGCCGGATTTTCGGGCTTCCAGGAAAATGTCGAAATCAGGAGGAGGGAAATGGTGCTGGGCTTTGGACATGGAGTGATGGATAAATTCAGTCTGGACAAAAGTGATGGTGAAGCCCCTGGAAGCAAGTTTGATGGATAGATTGATCGTGGGAATAACATGACCCTGGTAAGGGTATGGGAATACAATGCCATGGGGCTTTGGATTAGCCATTTCGAGTATGGAGAGTTGTGTTTGCCCAGGGTAGTCAAAAACTATCCCAGGCAAACCCTTACATAGAAAACGTTGCCATCAAGATTCCCAAATTATGTACAGTTGGACCATCAATGTGCACAACCCCTTATTTTATGTCTTCTACTTATCCTGAATGCTGAAAACCATGTGATGGTTTGGGGAGTTGAAACACTCATTTACATGAAAAAAGACAAAATACTAAGTGGTAATATAAAAATTATTACTATTTATAAATACTATTAAGTGAGAAAATATTTTTCTTTTTATTATTAATAATATGAATTAAGTGACAAAAATCTTTCATTTTGTTACTATAATAATTTAATAGCGATAAATAATGGTTTCCAGTTGTTGCTATTTTATAATGGGCAATATACTAACAACAAAAATTATCATTTTTATTGACACAATTAATTATCCGTATGCAATTTTTGTCACAGTTAATCATGTTAAAATCGTTATTATGATAAAACAATTTTATTTGTCATTTAATGTGTACAATTAGTTAGACCTCAAAAATATAAAATTTAGATTAGACTACCAAAAAAACTGACTTTAGTAACCACTCTCAGTAGTCACTGATTTGTGATCAATTTTATTTGAAACTTTTAAAAAATAATTAATAACGAATTAGTGACTGATTTATGATAAAATTAGTGACTGATTTATGATAAAATTAGTGACCTCAAACATGGCAATCACTAATCGTTCATTGAATTAGTGACTGATTTTTCTTGGGTCACAAAAGCAATAATTAAATAATTATACAATACTTTAAGTTAATTAGATAACTTATTATATTAATAAAATTAATTTGTCTAATTATATTATATTTTTATAAATTATAATTTAAATATATAAATATTACATATATAATTAAATAATACATTTAAATAAGTTATTAATTGTATAGTCAAATAAATTTGAGGTATAATTAAATAATATATTTTTAATTTAATAAGTAACGCCACATGTTCCGATAACATAAAATATGAAAATAGTAATATCTATTAATTATTAATCATGCCATTTTTAAAATTATAAAAATTTAATTATTCTTTAATATTAACATAATAATCTATTAATTTAATAAATTAGTTTTAAATCATTACTCTATTTATTGCTAAATAACTCATCTAGCAAATAACATGTTAATTCTTTAATGTTTTAAGCTATTCAGATAACTTATTATAATAATAAAAATTAATTTATTTAATTATCTAAATGAAATATTGTATTTCTATAAATTATATTTTATACAGATAAATAATTACATATATAATTAAATATTCTAATAATATATTTAATTTACTAATCTATTTAATATGATATATTAGTTAATAATCTATTTCATTTAATAATCTATTACATATAAAATTTAATATAATAATAAATTCATTTTAAATAATTATTTTGTTTATTACTAAATATTCATTAATAAATATCTTTATTAAATAATTAATTAGGTTTTATATACACGTAAATCTTGAATAATAAATGGTTAAAATAGTTCATTTTAATTAAAATTGGAATTATGTTATATTTTAATAATTTTTGAATGAAAGTCGATATTAACAATATTAACATATAATTATGATTCCATATATATTTAATTTTAATTAATGAATGTTGTCTTTAGAGTAATGCATCATTTGTCATTACAATTCTAAAAAAATATAAAATATCAACATAAATTATGAATTAAATTACTTACACATCATTCCACAAACTTACAAACAAAATTTGCAAAATGAAAACTCCCAAATCCACTTCACCACGATCATCATTAGAAAAAATTGATGATTATATTTTAGCAGATTAGTTCTATATTGAATGTTTCCTTGAACTAGAGTGGGTTTCTTAAGTGACAAATCCCCAAAAGTTAGCAGAAAAAATACTTTGTGAAGAGCATTTTTGTATATTTGAAGATACAAAGAAAACAAAAAAGTTCTAGGAACTTATCTTAGTAGATTTAGAATCTATTGAGATAATAGAAAATTTTGACAAAGAAAATGCACAAAAAATATTTTTTAAGAAAATTCAAATTTGAAAAATTATTACTCCATCTGAATGGGGTAATCCTCACAAAACAAAAATTTTTTTCAATGCAATATAATCCCTCAAGATATTCCTATTGGGATTACATTGATGCTATTTCATTTAACAATCGATTACATATAAAATTAAATATAATATTAAATTAATCTAATAAATTAATTTTAAATAATTATTTTGTTTATTACTTAATATTCATTAATGAATATCTTTATTAAATAATTAATTAAGTTTTATATACACATAAGTTTGGAATACTAAATGGTTAAAATAGTTCATCTTAATTAAAATAGGAATTATGTTATAGTATAATAATTTTTTAATGAAAGTCGATATTAATAATATTAACATATAATTATGATTTCATATATTTAATTTTAAAGTAATACATCATTTGTTATTTATAATTCTAAAAAAAATTATAAAAAATAAAAATAAATTAAGAATTAAATTAATTACACATTATTTCACTACAATCTTTATATATATACATATACATACGCATTGACAAACTATAATTAAACATACATATATTACATAAAAAATTAATTTCTTCCTACAAACCCAATAAAAAAAGTATCTAATTTGACATCTACAGCAAAATTTATTCATCCACTGAAACATTAACAAACTAACAACCCATTTTCAAATTATTTTTCTTATTTTCCCAAAATAAAAACAAACGGTTGGCACTTTCTCCAATTTTTCTCCCAAAACTTTTTCTAGAAAATGCAAGGGAACAGACCCAAAGTATTTGGATAATAAGATCTTGGACATTATAAGGTACTAAAAATAATAATTTTATAATTAATATAATTAAAATTCAGCGAGCACGTTAAAATTTTAAAAATAAGTTAAGAATTCCTTACTTTTTTAAAAAGAGCTTATAAATTTATAACGTCTTATTTTAAAATCTTTATAAGCTCCTTTCTTAAAAATATTATAAAATAATTTTTGACATCTTATAAGCTACCAAACATCTCATAAATTATTTTGAAAAGCTATAAACTCACCCAAATAACTTTTAAATATTTTACAATATCTAATGATACTCAATACCTAAAACATAAGATTAATATATCATTTAATAATTTTATTTTCTAGATTTGTACTATTATTAATTTAGAAAACTAATAAAATTTGTCTAATTATAAAACTTAAACTATAAATTGTAAAATCTCACAACTTCTATAAATTTAAACCCCAAAATAATAATAATAGATAATATTTTTATTGATTAATATTATTGTATCCACATATCTAAAACTTAATATCAATATTTGATAGCCATAGTAAAATTTAAATTTTTTAAATTATATTAAAATATAATATGTAAAAATATTAAGTATCGAAATATGAACTGGTGCCATATATAACAAATAAGTGAATAATCAAAATTTGAATTTAAAAATTTTGAAATTTAAAAATTAATTACTAATATTAAATGAAAATTATCAAAATAAAATATAAAATAATAAAAGATATAAAAAACAAAGATGACCAAATGACTAAACCCTTACTCTCATTCGCATTTCAATTTCAACTCCCTCCCACCCCATTTACATTTCAATTTCAATTCCCACCCACCTATTTCCTAGGTACTCTCTTTTCTTCCTTTATTCTTCTTATTTCTTTTTTTTTATTTTATATTTATTTCAAATTTTTCTCTTATTTTAATGTTCTCGCCAACACTTTTGCTAGTGAGATGCTCGTCGCCGAGGCCCGCTGGCCTCTATGATGTCAAAACCTAGAGCCAACAGTATTAGCTAGACTCATGACTGTGCAATTGTTGTTGGACTCTTCATCACCAGCGATGGGGAGAGGCCAGCAGTTGTTAGTCTTCCCATTCAAGAGACCCACTAGTAGTTGGACTCGTGAGTCTAGTCCAGTTGTTGAATCTAGCTACTATTGGGTCTAAAGAGGCTAGTTACTGCTAGCCTCTACATCGTCAGTCACAGGACTAGCCAACAGCTATTGGTCTCCCCACCCCTTTTTTTTGAATTTTTTTTATTGTTATAGTGACTTTTTATTTAATTGTGCAGGTTTGAAATTCTACATTTTAGAGCATTATAAAAGGTAAATTATTTAGATTAAGAATCAATAAATCTGGTTTAGTGGAAATGCAATATTTGCAAGCATTTCACTTCTCACAATTTCAATGGGATGATGTTGAAGAAATAGAGTAGATATGGTTTGAGAAGTTACTTTTTCTGTTATATGGTTTTGAAAGTATAGAATTTAATTCAAGTGTTGTTTTTTTTATTTTTTCATTTTTGTTTCATAGATCATAGAAACTTCAATTGCCACTTACTTTGGCCTCTTTTTCTTTTTCTTTTTCTTTTTTCTCCCTTTTCACTTATGTGATATTCGTATCAGTTGCATTCTGACCCTAGAAATTGAAAAATTATACATTTTGCAAGTTTCATAGGTTTATATATCCACTAAGAGCATTAATAGGAAGGCATGAACATTGAGTTGTTGTTGCTTGAAATTTCCAGTTTATATGTCCACCATATCCTATGACTAAGCTTTCATTCCTTCAAATAAACTAAATGGCTCTTTTTTCTTACATTTTGCAATTTGCAGGTCATTTACATTTTCACTCTTTATAACACTTCTAATCACAATGATCTACTAAAGGTGTGGAATCATTCTTCGAAACTTGTTGCCTTTTCTTTTAATTCAACATAACTCAAAAATTTTAAATTTTATACTTGGGAGCCAACGGTCTTAAAGAAGCTGCAACTTTGTAATCAGTATTGGTTAAGTGATGAGCAATCATTTTAGGCTTTGTTTGTTTTCCAAAATTCAGAAAGGAGAACTTGAGATCATTGCTATGTTGTACATTATGGTTAACTTTGAAAAAACTCATATTTCTAAGCAAGCAATGATTTTTATGCCTCTTTAAGAGAACATTTAAGGAATGACTACCACTTTTTCCATTAAATCACTTGCAGCTGAAAAATCAATGGTTATGCTTATTGGTCTACTGTGCGTTCTTTTAACACCACAACAAAGAATATGATTAAGTGGGTTTTGCTAGTTTATAAAGAAACATTGCTAATCTTCGCAGGTGTTACACTTAGGAAGGCTGTAGTTATACAGATATGTGGGAACAATGATTGTTGCTTTGTGTTTCACATTATTCATTCTCAAATACCAAAAAATTTGCAATATCTTCTTGAGGATTCAGCCTCTCTAAAGGTGGTGCTTTATTATTCCAAAGAATCCTCTGAAATTAAAAATTAGACATAATAAATTTTCACATTTATCATATCTCAACATAGTAGATTGCTCGGTACATCTATAGGTGGGTGTCTACATTGCAAATAATGCTGCTAAGGTTTTGCAAGATCATAATGTATCAATTAACAAGTTGGGGGACCTCTCAAATATAGGCAATCAAAAGCTCAGTAGGAATTGCAAGAAGTGGAGTCTATCAACTTTAATTGAAATGCTTATTTGAAAAAAGTTATTTAAACAATTCTTCTAGATTTATTATTGATATATTAGAAATTTTCAACTAATTCTTCTAGATTTATTATTGATATATTAGAAATTTTCAAATGTCTTAATTTCTGTTCATATGCTAAAGATAAGCAATGGGCCACTTGGCACATTTCTTTTACTTAAATGCCCTTGTTGTCTTCTATAGATCTTATTTATCATTCAAATAATTCAACTTGATTGCAATAGAAGATTTGGAGCCAAGCAAGTCAAAAAATATGTTTAGGATGTTCTTTGCTAATATTATTGCTTGTATATATGGCATCATCTTAAACCAGCTCTGTCTAACAAGAGTCTGACCTCTTATTGACTAGATTTCTAGTTCATTGGGATGGAGGGAAGGGTAGATAGTCTACCATATAGTGCTATAGTTCTAGTCCAATCTTACACAATATGGTTTCCTACTTGATAGCTAAATGAGATTTGAACTTTAGGATTTATATTTATGATTACAAGTCTAATTTTTATGGAATTCTTTTCTCCACAATATTATTTCTAATATTCAGATAAATTTTACATGGATTTGAAGTCCACTTTGTTTTAGTTAATCTATGTTGGTTTTACAAACCACAAATTCTAAGACCTTAATATTTTTTCTTTCCAACTCTAAAGCTTAATGCTAATGAATCTAAAACCTACCAAAGTTGAAAGTTCTTTTTCAAACTCATATTGTTGATCTTAATTGCAAACTTAAAGTATTTGTGCTAAATTTTTTTACCACATCATCCATTGCATCTTCAATTAAATATAGCTGCATAGCAGCATATCTCAATTGACTAGGTTTTACCCAACTCTATTCCCAGACCATTGAACCCAAGGCTGCTGGAGGTATTGAAACCATTTGGTTGACCAAATCCAAGCTTTAAATCCTGCCAATCTTTTTTAGTATCAGCATGTCAAGATTCATATGGTGTTTCAACCATTTATCTATAGCAATTTAGGTGTATGCTGATTGTGTGCTGCAACTAGCTGTCTAATGCTGGTGCAGATGCAGTTGGGATGAACTAAACGCCTGAGCATGGTGGTTTGTTCGCATTGTAACTTGGTTGAGATGTTCAGGTTACAGGTTGCTTGATAACTACTAAATTCTAAGAGTTGTAAAATTTTATTTGTTGTGTGTCTTTCATTTTAGCTAATTCATGCATTTTGTGCTCTTTGATCTCAATGATCATTGTGATTTACTAGTTATCCAAGCTAGTAGTCTTGGAGGAATACGTGTTTGCATTCATGAAAAGGGTATAACAATTCAAATAAAGACATATTTGCTACATCTATTACCTGGAAGCCATTAATCTTTAGAACTTATGCCGCACCTTTTTTAAATAGTTCTGACCTATGTCTACTTCAAATTGGAATCCCTAAGGTTTCAATAAGAGCTAGTATTCTATCAATGAATTCTAACTAGCATGATTTGAATTTTGTAGGTTCCCAAGCTAAACAATATTTCACTAGGAAATTGGGAAGTCGAAGTTCTATCAAAGGAGCAATTAAACTATGCTACCACATATGCATACATATCTTGTTACCTTTATCAGGTACATGACACCATAATTACTTATAATGGCCATGTTTTTTTCTGCTTGTTTCTCCAGCTCTACAATGGTTCTATAGTATATTCATTTTGAAATTTTTATAGTATAATGTATAATGTGATGTGTTGATATGATATGAGGTTGTGATTGGTTGTAAAGTTGTTTTTGTGATATGTTTGAGAGATGGGTTAATTGGCTTAAACTTACTTTTGATTTTGTGTTTAGTCTCTTTTTTTTTCTGTCTCCACTTCCTATCTCAATTTTATCTTCTTCACAATTACTAAAATGCCCCTCATTTAGAATTTAAATTACAATTGATTTAAGCTTTCTTCATATTCTTGAAAATGAGCCAAAAGGCGTGGCCACATTTTTTTTCTTTCTATTCTTTCGTCCACAACTCTCTCCATTTCCCTCAATTTTTATCTTCATCTAGAAATGTCTTATAACTGTTGAGCTCCTATCATTTTATTTTTCTCCTTGTTGTTGTGAATGGTTTGTGTGTAAGGCTTGAAGTAACGTTTGCATTTTTGTTGTTTCCCATTTACCCACCCCCCTCCTCTTTTTTTTAATTTTCATCTACATCCATTAATTTTGAGAAATGATCAATAACTTGGGAGCAAATAAGTTGGAATACATATGCAAGATAATGTTTTCCACTTGAAGTAGTAGTGCAATAGACTTGGCTCCATGATGACTTGTAGGTCCCAAAGTCATTTCTATTGCTATTTTTGTTTGAAAACTCTTTTCTTGAATGTACATTTGGGTAAAGTTAGCAATGTGATAAATAAAAAGATGAGATGATGTGTTAAGAGAATAATTGTGAGTTATTTTCATATGAGACCTATTAAAGGCGATTTGGCTATGGTGCCAATACATTTGTTTATTTCTTAGTTATTATTTACTCAATCAAAACCAGATTTAGAACTTTAATTCTTAGTTATTTCATAATGAAGGTAATTTCCTCTTTATTTATTATTTATTTTTTGGTTTTAATACTTTTTATCATTAATACGGACTTTATTTAGTTATTTATACTTGACTTTTGTAATGGTAGACTTAATTAAAGTATGATTAACCTTGGATATGTTATCAACTAAATTTTAGATGTTCTATTCAAATTATAATCTGTTTCAAGGGTGTAAAGCATATCTAATCATTTTTTATTATTTATCCTAAAAAACATATGATTTAATCTTTTTAGTATTGTATGCTATTATTTTTAGTACAAAAATAATCCAATTCAGTATTAATACTGGTATATGCAGAATCAAAACCTTAATTATATATGCAAATTGAAATACTTCTAAAACTTATTTGTATTTTTTCCTTGTTTGCAGGAATAACAAAAAGTAAATTGGAATTATATGTTTGTCACTTTCCTCAATACTTTCCTGTGGTAATAGAAGAGCTAAAACCCACAATTGGGTTCCAATACCTCCAACCAATAAAGAGAACCCAATTTCATGTATATTATCATATACCAAAGTTGAACATTAGATTCAACTAAGTTGAAACAATCTTAAGACCTTTCTAAGTACAGAGATAGTCATCTAGCAAATCTTTTGCCTAAAGGTGTAGTTGTTGAGGTTGAGATCCACCTAATAGTGATGATGGCAAAGGTGATCTGGGGGATAAAGAAAAAAGGAAATGATGAATATGGTTTACTATGTTTCAACATTGATTAATGATATGTTTAGATGGTTATTACTTGGATGATGTTAGTATTTATATATAGATGTTGAAAAGGATGTTTCAATATTTGAGCATACAGTTGCAAAAATTTTGATTGATAGGCATGGTTTAATGTATTTTAAGGCTCAATAATGATTTTCATATGGTTATTATCTGGATGAATATACTTTTTGTATGTGGATATTGAGGTGATTATTTTAGTATTTCTTAAATTCTTACTTGATAACTTTTACAATCTATGTATTTGGATTATCATAATAGATGGTGTTTACAATTCATAGTATAATTTGAAATTTTATATGTAGGTATTGGTAAAGATATATATGTTAATAGTTAGCTCAAAATAAGTACACAACTAGTGATAACTCAGTACATAAATGCAATTCTAAAGTACATAATTGTCAAAACTAAGTACTTTTTTGCAGATTTTTAGTATGAGTGAGAGAGTACATGCAGTTAGATATTGGTGTTTGTGTTTCCAATCATTTCAACATGTGCTATCATGAGCATTATTTGAAGAAAAAATGTTTTTATTGTAATAGAGTGTCTTATGTGTCCTTCAAAGCATCAAATTAAGGTTAAACTTGAACTTTGGGAAAGCAAGTACAAAATCATGCAAAATAAATACATAAATAGGAAAACTCAGTACATAAATACAATTCTGAAGTACATAGTCGCCAAAATTAGGTACTTTTTTGTAGATTTTTAGTATTATTCTAATATGTAAGGGATTGAGTTTAATTTGGCCTAATTTGGCTGTTGCATAATCATAAGATCATGACGTATTAGACTTAGAACTCATATAATCATGACAGGTTTAGTGGTTTCAAATGGTGGAGTCGAGAGGATTCATTTGGCTCAAGTATCAATAGTTTATACTACTATGAATGAGAGTGCAAATGATTGGATGTAGGTGTTTGAGTTTCCAACCATTTCAACACATACTATCATGACCATTTATTCAACAAACTATAGTTTTCCCTATTAAGGTGTCTTACGTATTGTTCCAACCATCGAATTGAGCCTAAACTTGATCTTTAGAAAAGCAAGCATAGAAACACATAAAATTAGTATACAAATAGAGCAAATTCAGTACATAAACGTAGTTATGAAGTACATAAATGCCAAAAATGAGTACTTTTTTATGGATTTTCAGCATCATTCTTGGCACATAAGGGACCAAGTTCAATTCAGCCTACTTTGCCATTGCATGATCATAAGACCATGACATACTAGTTCTTGAACTTACATAGTCGTTATCGGTTTGGTGGTTCCTAATGGTCATGTCGGGAGGATTTATTTAGCTCATGCATCTATAATTTATACTATTATAAATATGAATACAAGTGGTTGGATGTAAGTATTTTAGTTTTCAACTATTTAAACACGTACTATCATGATTATTTTTTCAAAAAACCACAATTTTGTCACATTGGGGTGTCTTATGTGTTTTTGCACACATCAAATTTAACCTTATCCCAGTCTTTAGAAAAGAAAATACATAAACATGAAACTATGTACACAACATCAACAAATTAAGTACATAAATGCAATTTGGAGTGCATAATGACCAAAATTAAGCATTCTTTTGCCAATGTTTTGTATTATTTTCAACACTTGAGGGTTCGAGTTCAATTCGGCCTAGTTTAGCCATTACATGATCATAAGATCATGACATATTAGTCCTAGAAATTATATAATCATGATAAGTTTAATAGTTCTCGATGTTGGTGTTGGGAGGACTTACGAGGCTCATGCATCAATAGTTTATACTACTATGAATAAGAATATAAATGCTTGGATGTAGATGTTTGAGCTTTCAACTATTTAAACGCATACTATCATAATCATTTCTTCAACAAATCATATTTTTGTTGCATTGGGGTGCCTTATACGTTGTTGCATGCATCGAATTGAGTCTCATCCTAATTTTTGGAAAAGAAAATACATAAACATGAAAACTAAATGCACAACATTAACAAATTAAATACATAAATGCAGTTCTGGAGTACATAATTGCCAAAATTGGGTACTTCTTCATCAATTTTCAATATTATTCTCAACACATTAGGGATCAAGTTCAATTTGTTCTAATTTGACCATTGCATCATCATAAGATTATGGCATATTAGTACTAGGACTCATATAGTCATGATAGGTTCACTAGTTTTCCATGGTGGTTTCAGAAGGATACATTTGGCTCATGTACCAATGGTTTATACCACATTGAATGAGAGTGAATGTAGTTAGATATGGTGTTTGAATTCGCAACCATTTAAGCATGAACTATCACAATTATTTCTTCAACAAACCATGGTTTTATTACATTGGGGTGTTTTTTGTGCGGTTGCACACATTGAATTAAGTCTCATCCCAACCTTTGAAAAAGAAAGTACTTAAACATGGAAAAAAAGTACACAACATTAACAAATTAAGTACATAAATGCAGTTTTGGAGTACATAACTGCTAAAACTAGGTAATTTTTTGCTGATTTTTAGAATCAATTTCAACACATAAGGAATCAACTCAATTTAGCCTAATATGGCCATTATGTGATCATAAGATCATGGCATATTAATCCTAGAACTCATATAGTCATGATCGGTTCACTAGTTTTCCATGGTGGTGCTAGGAGGATTCATTTAGCTCATGCATCAACGGTTTATACCACTGTAAAAGAGAGGGCAAGTATTTAGATATAGGTGTTTAAGTTTCCAATCATTTCAACCCATGATATCATGACTATTTCTTCAACAAACCACGATTTTGTCACATTAGAGTGCCTTATATGTTGTTGCACACATCGAACTGAGCCTTATCTCAACCTTTAGAAAAGGAATATATATAAACATGAAGATTATGTACACAACATTAGCAAATTGAGTACATAAGCACAACTTTAGAGTCTATAACCACAAAAATTAGGTACTTTTTCAATAACTTTTAGTATGATTCTCAGTACATAGCAGATTGAGTTCAAATCGGTGTAATTTGGCTATTGTGTGATCATAAGACCATGGCATGTTATTATCATCACATTAGGAATTTTTGATACCATCCATAAACAATTTCATGCTACTATAAATGAAAGTGCAAGTGTTTAGATGTAAGTGTTTGTATTCCAAACCATTTCAACATGTGTGAATCCAAACTGTTTCTTCAGCAAACCTAGGTATCTCTATTCTGCCTAATGTGTCCATTTCATGATCATCAAATCATAAAGTATGATTATAGGACTCATTTGGTGATGATAGGTTCATTGGTGTAGGAAAGGGGTGTTAGAGTGATATATTTTTCTCAAGAATAAGGGCTTTATACCAAGAAAAATGAAATCACAAGTCGTGAGATGTGAGTCTTTGTGTTCCCAACTATTCTAACACGTATTATTATGATCACATATTTGAAAAAATCATGTATTTAAAGTTATGGGGTCATCATGTGTTGTTCCATGCATTGATTTGAGGTTAAAATCAGCTTTTGGAAAAGCAAATATGAATCCCTCACCACAAGTATCAACATATACAAACAGAATACAAAAACCCTATCCCTAACCAAAACTAGATATGTTTTTTTCCAAAGTTTTGGTATCATTCTTAGCACATAAAGGAACAATCTCCATTCTGCTTAATCTACCCATTTCATGATCATCAAACCACAAAGTATGATCCAAATGTTTTATTGGGTTGCTCTACACATTGAATTGAGAATAAAATTGTTCTTTGGAAAAGTAAATATAGAAGTCTTGATTGTAAGTATATAACATGTGCAATTTCAGCACAAAAACAAATGTTTGAAGTACATAACTACCTGAAATAGGTACTTTTTTTTGGCATATCTAGTACATTTTTGACAAAAAATGGTATTTTTATTTGTATTTAAGGTATCCAACAGAATTGGTAATGTATCTAAAGAATGTGATACATTGCATTACATGTAATACCAAACATTCTAACATTTACTATTTTTTGTTGGGTTGCTACACACATTGAATTGAGGTTTAAATTGTTCTTTAGAAAAGCAAGTACAAAAGCCTTGATTGTAAGTACATAGCATATGTAGTTTTTAGTACATAAACGGATGCATGAAGTATATAAATGCCTAAAATGGGTACTTTTTTCTGCAAATGCAGTATCATTTTTAGTAGAAAATGTTATTTTTATCTGCATTTAAGGTATCCAACAGATTTTGTTACGTATCTAAAAAATATGATACATTGCACTACATGTGATACTGAACATTCCAACTCGTACAATGTTTCATTAGGTTGCTCTACACATTAAATTGAGGTTAAAATCATTTTTTGGAAAAGCAATTAAGCACAAAAACCTTAATTGTAAGTACACAACAAGTGCAATTTCAATACGTAAACACATGTTTGAAGTATGTAAGTGCCTAAAATGGATAATTTTTTTTGCATATCCAGTATCACTTTTAATAGAAAATAGTATTTTTATCTACATTTAAGATATCCAATAGATTTGATAATGTACCTAAAATTCGTGATACATTGCTCTATATGCAATACCAAACATTCCAACACTTACTATATTTTATTGAGTTGCTCCACACATTGAATTGAAATTAAAACCATTCTTTGTAAAAGTAAGTATAGAAGCCTTGATTGTAAGTGCACTTCAAGTGCAGTTTTAGTATATAAATGCATTTATGAAGTACATAAGTGCCTAAACTAGGTATGTTTTTTTGGAATATCTAGTGTTATTGTAAACAAAAAATTGGTATATATAACATTAGAAGCAATACCAATCATCCCAACAAAAGGTCAATTAAAATTATTAAGTAATAATCCAAATACTCTAGATATAACATGTGCTTTAAAAAACAAAAATTAGCAATTGTCTTTGGTCTCTAAGCATTGTGTAGTCCTTCTTAAGTTAATTGTATCCCCTTCCTGCATCCTCTTCTTGCAGATTAATAATGAATAAAAAAAATATTAGTTATGCAATAATGACAAAAAGATATAACAAGCATATGTATGTAACATAATGGCAAGCAGATACACTAGCAAGGTCAAGTTATTCTAGCTAGTCATAGCTTCTTTGCATGTACAATGGTTATGCCCAGTTATTCCACACTGCGTACACCTCAATGCCCAAATATCAATTTAAAGTCACGTACATTTTTTGATAGGGAGCAAGTTATTGTACTGTGTGGAAGTAATGACAAATTTCACATCATTTTTTCACTAGTTGGATATACAGTCCCACTAGAGTCATGCTCTCAAAAATGGACGCGATATATAGCTTCTCACTATACATACAACTTCCTAATAGTTGAATTTGAGGTTCTTCTCGACTACCCAACATTTTTAGGTTAAAAAAATTAAAATAACTGCTACCCACCAAATATTACACTGTTGTTTTACCATGTGACAATGAAGACAAATTAGGCTTGCTTCTTGTTAGTATGTTGTAACTGATTACCAAAAAAAAAAAAAGGGAGAGAGAAGCTTCCTTCTGCCATAGGAAGATAAACAAAAAATGGATGAGAAAGTGAGAGAAAGATGAGCGATTGGGACATCAAGGTTTAGGAATTAAAGAAAAAAAATATTAAAGTGAGGCCAATTTCGTCATTTTAAGTGGTTGGGGAGTGAAGGTTAAACACAAACTTCACATAGGGAGTTGCAAATAAAAAAATGCTTGGGTGGGGACTGAATACCAAATGAAAAGTTGGTTTAGTTATTTTTAATTAAGTTGCTCTTGAGAGTTTTAATTGAAATAATGTGTTGTTTTGTAAGTTTTGTTTTAAGAGAATATATCAAAAAAATAAAAATAACAGATAAATTTAATAAATTTATATTATTTATAATTTAGAAAAACAGGTTCAAATTAGGTAAACGACAATTTATTTATTTATTTTTCAGTAAAATACATTTCAATAAGTTCCATATTAATCAAGTTAATTAGAAATTTAATTTTAAAAAAATCATAAAATAATTTAAAAGAAGGTGTAAGACATTATTTGGATATTTTATTTTCTTTTTCAACAATTCTTGAAAGCACCTGCATAATTTCAGATAAAAATTTCCATCATATTCAACCAAAAACCCAACACTATACAGAACGGAACCCACAATCTACAATTAAGCATCAAAAAGAAGAAAAGAGAGATTGAAACAACCTTAAAGAGCACACATTTTTTTAGTGCATGAACTTCATCTATGTACATCTACACTCACCGCCACACCCACATCGCTGCAACCGCCACCAGCTCTTTCGGTTCATTATCATGCCACCACTCCTCTGCCACACACAACCATCCACACCACCGTCAAATTTCCCTCCCTTCCCCTTCAAATTATGCTTACACTTCCAAATATTTAACTACAGAAACCACGCCTTTTATTTCATTCAGATCTAAAAAACCCAGCTAAAAAAAAGAAAGTTGTCCTAGAGTTATTCATTTTCCTTTCTACCAAAGTTCAAAGTCAAAAGTCAGTCCTTCCCTACTTCGAATGACTGAGCTAGGCTAACTCCAGCAGCAAAGAAGGTGGTTTCTAGTTCTAACCAATCTCGGTGATGGCGGCAGGAAACAAATAGCTAGAAAAAGGAAAGACATAGCGTAGAAAGAGAGTAGACGAAGAAAAAATACTGGTGGCGTAAGCATAAGAGGCACAGGACAAGCTACGAAGTCACAGATAGAAAAAAGTAAATCACGAAACTAAAGGAGAGAGAATTATTCACTGTGCGTCTTAGGAGCATGTTTATGAGACATTTGATCCCATGCCCCAAAGATTAAGACAATTTCTTACATCCAAACATGCGCATGCCGTATTTCTTGTTTCAGAAGCAGAGAAACGGGATAAAATACCACATGCAATCGCAAGCTTAGGGCCTATCTGGTTTCATTTTTGAATTCTATTTTTGTATTTTTTATTATTTAAAAATTCAAATATATTACTTTAAATACATTTTTACCCAAAATATTTTCATTTTTATCTTTAAAGCACATTGCCCAGTAGTCTATATATCTTCTCTCAATAACCTATATATCTTATTCATTTATTATTATTATTATTATTATTATTATTATTATTATTATTATTATTATTATTATTATTATCTCTCTCCACCTCCAACCTATTATATCTAACATAATCATTCTTTTTTCCAACATTCTATTAATTTTTAACTCATTTTCACTAACCATTTTTTCAAATTTTGAAAATAATGGAAGTCAAAAATAAAAATGAAAATAAAACAAAAAGGGCCTTTAAGGTTTATAAATAATATAGAATCCAAATATAAAATTTGAAAAAAAACCAATATCACATCATTATTTTAGGTGCTAGTTTTCTTTGAATAATGTGATTATAAATTATATGTAAACAAATGGACATGTTTTAAGTCTATCAAAATAAAACAATATAATTTCACGTTTGGTTGATAAGACTAACTAAAAAGTAAATTAAAATAAAACATATGATTTTACGATTATAACCTTTTATTATTTATTTTAATAATATTTTTACATAATAATCAAGGATTATTTAATCTTTTTGAATCTTATCATACCCAAATAAAATGTATCAAGCCTCTCTTTTCTTGATACATATTCTTGACCAATGACTTATCAAAAGCCTTATATCACAACAAACAAACAATAAATTATGAGTAATTATGTATCTATCAAACATAATCAATTGAAGCAAACAATCACTAAGTCAAAATATAATTTAGAGTAGTAAATTTAAACAAATAGAGCACCGGCTTTGTTTTTGATGTATAGAAATCTAAATCGCAATCGTAGACTCATTCGCCTAATAGTAGCTGTCAATAATATGCTAATGCATGCATGCAATGTGGAGGGTCACAATAATTTAATTGATTCTTTGGAATCCTCAACTTTAACTTTGAAAATGATGTCGGGTTGGGAGCATGGACGGATTTGGAGGGTGGGGCTTAACCTGCACACATAGAGATACATATATAATAATTAATTAAAATAATTCATAGTTCAAAAGAATATATTATTTAATATTAATAAAAAATAATTAATTTTTAAAATATTTAACTTTTTTTATTCGGCATTAAATAAAAAATTAATTATTTAAATATATGGAATTAAATTGATTGATTTTCAATTAATGACAAAAATTACAATTAATTTAATTTTTACCTATTTTAATTTTTTAAAACTAAAATCAAATCTTTAAGTCTATATCCACAATCAAATAACAAAAAAAAAAAATAATTAAGTTAGACATATTAGGATAATTCATTTTTTATTTGCATGAAAAAAAATTTAGGGATTTAGTAAAACATAACTTTGAGAAACTTGCAAAACAAGGAAAATCCATATTTTTTATTTTAGTAAGATTGAAAAGATAAAAGTGAATAATTTAAAATTTTTGCTTTTCTTCTTTTTCTTTCTATCTTTCCTTTTTTTTTTTAAGTCTTTCAATAGTTGCAAGTTATGATGCGCAGTTACCAACACGGTGACATGGACACAACACAATATGAACGGCGACACATTAAAGTTTAAAATTTTAGAACACGACATTACACCGGTACCATTATCATAATATATATAATTATATATAAGTATTTATTAATCATATTAATAAATGTAATATAAAATATATATCGAAGCAAAGTGAAAAAATCAACACTAAACATTAAATAAATATATCTTAAATTCAAATAAATAACGAATCTTCTAAATAGGAATAAGTATTAGACTTCGTGTAAATTATATAATGGAAAATTTTAATACAAAAAAATGTAATATTTGTCATAAAAGAAAAGTGATAATGTAAAATTATAACTAATAATATTTGAAAAGATTTATGCTTATCATTAAAAATTTGCCATCAATTATAAATGGTGATAACTTAAATACAATTTTTGCCACTATTAAACATGTAAAAATTATTATTGATGAGAGAACAAAAAATTTTTGTTACTTACACATATATATAAATATAATTAGTGCCAAGTTTTCAATTATCACATACTATTTTTTATAATTTTTTTCATAGTGTGTCTAATCATCCAAATTTATTAGGATATTATGATCATAGTGAGGTATTTTTACTAACTTCATTTGCTATTTAAAATTTTTTTATATTATTTATTAGCCCTTAAATTTTGTAAATTTCAATAAAAAACAGTCATGCAGTGTCCTGCCAGTGTTAGATACATTCTTTAGCCATCTCCAACTCCATGTCAGATTTTATCTTTTTCATTTTAATTTTTGAACACTTTATTATCGTGTCCAAGTTATGTTGGGGCCGTGTCAGTGTTCGACACACATTGAACACTACACAGAGTGATTTTAAGGCTTGTCCATGCATTATAGATTGCAAGTAAGAAAACTTTCTTCAAAATAAATATTGTGAAGAAGAGGGTAAAAAATGAAATAAAGATAATTTTTTAGCCGACTGTTTTATTATTTATATTGAAAATGATATTAATAAAAGTATATTGATTTTATTATTGATGAAACATATAAAATAAAAGATCATGCTCTTCAATTAAAATCATGTATTTTGAATTCATACCATAAAAGTTGTATTTGAACTTTCATATTTTTATAACTTTTGCCTCCATCCTCTCTACTCTCATTTCAGGATCCATGGGTACCCCAATTCTCAAACTATTAGTATAGTACAGTATAAATATTTCAAGTAAATATTTCGCTAGACAACAACAAATTCAGTAGCTATTATAAATACGTATACATGGTCAAATCCTAATCTTTTTTTTTTTTAATTCTTTGTCTTTCGCACATCCTTCTTTCGCTGATTGGAGAATAAAATCAAACAATATGTTATTTAATAAGCAATGAAAAAATATAATACAATAAGATGGCACAAGCATGCTTGTAAAGCTCTCTATCATCTTACGTGCCTGTAACTCCAACTTCGTAAACCACATAATACAATTTGTTATTATCAATTATCTCAAAACTTTAATCGCTACACTAGTTTGCTTTTAATATATAGGAGATCATATAATTTTTTGTTAGCTTTTTCCTCTCTTGTTTGGGATACAATATATTTCTCTATTTTACTTTTCGATATGTGTTCATACAATAAAAATAAATAATAAAATTCAATAAATAACAATTCACATAGAAGCATGCTGTATCAGTTCGTGAGTACTAAAATGTACAAATGCGGTATTAATAAACCATTGAATTGCTAGACATGTTAATGCATAAATATAGTTTTTTAGAGAACAAATATGACATATGATAAAGAGGTACTACTTGTAACAAATAAAAGTATACTTTAATAATTAATGCAATATGAATTTGAAAATAAGAAGCACTTACCCATGCATATCACTTACTTTACGTGTCCATTCAGCAAATTATATCGAATGACTACCATATCAGCAATGACGATTTTTAAATTTATATATATATGCAATCAAACCATATCGCTAATGAGATCAATAGTATTCAAAGTGGCATATATTTTTTTATGCAGAGCAAAGTTATATAATATATTAAATTGCGATCTTTTTTCAGGTTTTTTTTTTTTAAATTCAAAAGTGTTACTCTGCCAAGCTCATATTTTTACAAATTGACAATATATAATCTGCTCATTATAGGCACAACTTCTTAGTAGGTGAATTTGAGTATCTTACCCACTGCAAGGCGTTTTTTTATAAAATAAAATTGATGAAAATTAAACCTCTTTTTTCCTCATTTTCGCATTTTGCACCTACCAAAATGCTGAAAATGGAACTCACAGCAAAAAGCAAAATACAACTATCAATGTAATTCCTTAGAAATTTATAAATTATTCTATCCTAGGTCATTTTATTTTTATCTAGTCATGCTTTCTTATTATATTAGTTAGAAAAATAATATAGATATATGTGCATATATATTTGGTATTACATTTGCCACTTGATTAAATAGCAATAATTAATATTTAAGACCATAAATATTTATATGTATATTTAGATGTCGCAAGTTTTGTGAAAAATTGTAATTTTTCATAAATTAGTATTTTATAGTTACTAAGAATTAATAATTGAAACCTTAGAAATTAGTAATTGAAATATCAGATCTATTATAGGATTATCATAGTCCTAGAAAATAAGTAAATAGAGTTCTAGTTGAGGCATAATACTTCTATAATTGCAGTACTTATAATTCAAAACCCTAGTCTCACAAATCAAAAAGAAAAAAAAAAGAAAAGAAAAATAGAGGATATCAGAGACAGCTACTAAGCATTGACAAAGCATATCAAGTTCCATTGAAGAAAAACCTTCACTGTTGGTAAGGATTGGAACACCTGTTACTTGACTACTAGTTTTAATGATTTGTATGTATATAAATATATATATATATAGGATGATTTGTGTTCCTATGCCTTGACAATTATGAATTCCAGTGGCTTTTTAAGAATTGTGCATTGTTGCATATCTTTATGACCATAGCCACAAATTTTGACCCTATGGACCAATTTTAACTTTATTACAATTCAAGTTTTGCTATTTGGTCTTTTGAAAAATTGAGATTTTGGAACAAGACAATATATATGTGTGTGTGTGTGTGTGTGTGTGAATTTTGGAGGAAATTTAGGAGTGCAGGAGTAATTTCTTTGGTAGTTAATTACCATTGAGAGCCAAGAGTGGTAAATTTTGCATCTATGTGGGTTTCTTGATAAAATTATTTAGGGTATGTGTGCTATGAATTTATATTTAATAGAAATTTTATTTCAGTTCATGTAACATTAGATACTAGCACCTGGGTTACCTTGTTAATTATAATTTTGGGATTTTCAATGGATTTCAAATGAGAAATATATATATTTCATAAAATATTTGAGTACTAATAAAGATTGTTGGGTTTTAAGGTACCATAGGCTTATGGTACCTCTAAGGCTAGTCCTAGGGAGTTTGTTTTTAAATCTATTAAATTGATGATTGAAATATTTAATAAATGAATCAGGTGACACAGTTATTGATACGATTGATTTTGAAATAAGAGATTAACGTTTAGGATTAATGTCAAAGATAAGAGCCTAAACTTATAAATTTATATATATTATTATATTTCAAAACCCATAAGGATATATGCTATTATATCATTTGCTCGTAACTTGTTTTCAAGAAACATAGCATTCTATATGTTTTCCACTACGCACTAAAAATTCTTTATTTTCCTTTCTTGTTTTAATGCTGGATAAGAGAAATAATTATCTTATTTTATTTTTGGATTAAAGAAATACTTTTCTATTGTCCTATTTCTACATAAATGAAAACCTATGCTTTGATGATTTTTCTCATACTCCTAGACTAGCGAATTAAATTCGATGATCTGCTGAACTACTGGAATTACTGTTACTATTAGGTTAATTAAATTCAACTTGGTCCGGGTATGCGAGGGACTTCACTAGGCAATAGCAGGCTAGCCAATTAAACCCCAAGCCCTCATGGCCTAACCCTCCTAGTGCACAACAGAAGCCGGTTGTGGTTGAGATGGGTCATAGAAATTCCTAAGGACACTCGGACACTGTTTTGGTAAGGTCACATCTTATCTAGAGTGATAAGGGACTATTACGATGGGAATCATAAGGCTAATTAGCTATAACAAAAATTGACTGATCATCATATTTAAGTTGATAGTCTAGGAAATCATTAGTAAAATTTTGACTAGTTACTAGTTGATCATTTATAAATTTCTTGACCATTACTACCCAACAATTTTCTAAATCCCACTTATATTACTGGAAAAATTCCACAATACAAAATAATTTTAATTCAAAGAACTCACTTTACACACAATTGACACTCACTAAGTCTTTTACTTACACTCCTTCTTTTTTCTTTTAACTTTTTTCTAGCAAATATAGATCATAATCTTAGTGAGAAAGTGGATCCTACATTTGATGAGAATCAACGGTGAAGACGTAATTTTGGATTTCAGTAGATTAGTATAATTTTTATTAAGTTCATTAATTTTGTTTTATTTATCATGGATTTTATTGTGTTTAGTTCTTGAAGAATTTCTATACATTAAGTTTTAAGTTATGAGTCGCAAGGAATTGAATGAGTTCTTATTTATCTTTATGAATTTTGATTGTTAGCTTTATTTATTTAGGATTAAATTTTACGCTCAATTTTGGTATAAATTTGGTTTGATTTTGGGGCATGACAGAATGGTATTAGAGCCTAGGTTTTGAACTTAGGCTATGCTAGGATAAGATCCTCGGACTACAAAATTTGGGTTTAGAACTCTTAAGAATTGATATATATTTTTTTCTCTTCTTATTTTATTTTTATTTCTTTATTGATATAGGTTCATTTGGTTTTGACGAATAAGATAGTAAGTCAAAGCATAAGTAAGTTAGTTCATCCTTTAGATGCCTCACCCCATGTGATTAAGATTAGAGAAAGTGAGTGGTACAATCCTAGACGTAGGCAAACCACTTCAAAGAGATTTAATGCACCTTGAAAGGAGTACCCAAATTTGATTGTGTATTAGCTTAAGGATGATAGGGACCACCATAAAAGAGAGCACCTTTGCTATAAGGATAGATGTGAAAAGTTAGAATGACAGCTAGAAGTTTGTCATTAGGAGTTGGATTGTCGAAATAATGAGCTACATGAGCAACATTGTTGAGATTAAGATGGGTTTAGGATAGCCATGATAGGCTTTTAGGAAACTCAACATTTGTTAGCTTGTTATATCTATGAACTAGAAGGAAAAGGACCCACTAAGGAAGGGCCCAATGAGGAAAATGAAGAAGACCTTGAGGAAGATCTAGAAGAAGTAGGCTCAACTAAAGATACTGAAAAGATAGATCCAAGTGAAGGAAATGATGAAGATTAGAATAGGAGTATTATTAATTAGAGTTTGATAGATTATTAGTTTAAATTTCCATTTACACTAATTCAGTAGATTAGTTGCGTAGTTAGTGAATGTTATGGACAAAACTAATTGCTAGTTGATAATGAATACTTTGGTTTATATGAAGAATGATTTCATAAGAAACTTTAGTAAAGTTATTAAAATATCCTTTATTCCTCTTTCATCACGCGAACCTCTTGAGCCTTTGAGTTATTTGAAAACTAGTATGCAAGTTACTATTAGAGAAGTATAATAATAATAATAACTAATTGAAAGTTAATCAAATTCATTTAGTAGCTGATAAATAAAAGATATATATATTGTTCGTATTAAGAGTGCATAATATAAGATAAATATTTTTGTTTTACCTTATTT
>JACGDI010005512.1:56339-71346 GCA_014898725.1 Jacaranda copaia
AATTGCTAAAACTTGGGAAAATTTCCTTAAGGAATTTGACAACAAGTAGATTCCAAGGTTGGTCTGAGAACAAAGGGAAGATGCGTTCAACTAACTGCAATAGGGGAACCTCACAATTGGTTAATATGAGGCTAAACATACACAACTAATCATGTACGTGTCACACATACTGGATGATGAATTGATATGAGTTAGAAAGTTTTTAAAAGGGCTTCGCCCTAACATATAAAGGGCAGAAAGTTTTTGAAAGGGCTTCGCCCTAACATATAAAGGGCACTTCTTTGTATAGATATACCTAACTACACAATAGCAGTAGAGACTTTGAAGATAGAATTGGGACTGGCTAAGTTGGAGGCTATGAATATAGTTGAAAAAAAGTTTTGTTAAGCTAAAATCAACTAGCAAGGAGAGAAGACCTAAGGGTAAGGAGCGAAACAACCTTGACAGTAGTTTAACAACCATACCTGCAAACTAATTGAAATCTCTGGATCAGTCAATGCTGGGAAAAGGAACATAGTATGCAGCCATTGTGGATACTTAGGACATGATGAATCTCAATATTGGAGAAAGATATGCTGATGTTTAGTATGTGGTAGTGATCAACACCATCTCCGTGACTGTCCAAGAAAGAGGCAACAACTAGTGAATTTGAGTTTAGCTAATGGAAATCAACATGGTGTAGGAAACTTAAACACTACAAAGTTAAAAGTCTCAACTAGAGCTTTTGCACTCGAGGGTGAAGGAGCCCTAAATCCAAGTACTGTGGTTGAAGGTATTGTTCTCATATCCTAACACTCTGAAAAAGCTCTATTTGACCTTGGAGCAATTTACTCCTTCATTTCTATGCATTTTGTGAGTTCCAAGAACATGCATGTAGAGGATTTATCCTATGACTTAGAAGTGAATACTTCTATAGGTTCTAGTATACCAGCGAATAGATTTTGCAAGGCTTGTGATATATACATAGGTAGTAGAGATTTCCCTGCAGATTTAGTCTTACTACTCATAGAAGGTTATGAGACTATTTTAAGGATGGATTGGTTGTCTAAATACCATGCCCATATTGATTGTCTTTCTATGGTGGTTAGTCTCTGTGAACTTAGAAAATTAGTAATAGAGATGATTGGGGATTGAAAGCCAACTAAGATGACATTGATTTCAGCAACTCAGGCTAGAAAAGTACTAAAAAGGGATGAGATGGGATATATAGCTTGCTTGATCAATAGACTAAAGGCCAAGGTGAATATTGATAAGGTCCCAATAGTAGTGAATTTTCCTGATATGTTCCCTGAAGAGTTAACGTTGTTACCCCCTGATTGTGATGTAGAATTTTCAATTGAGGTTCTTCTAGGAACAAATCCAATATCTAAGGCACCCTATAGGATGGCACCAATAGAACTTAAGGAACTAAAGGTGCAGTTACAAAAATTGTTGGAATGCTAAGTTCGTCCCCTCGGGGAGCGCTAGTACTTTTTGTAAAGAAAAAGGATGGGACTTTGAGGATGTGCATAGATTACGAGGCTTGAACAATGTCATGATAAAGAATAGGTATCTCTTGTCTAGAATTAAGGAATTCTTTGACCAATTACAGGGATAATGAGTTTATTCTAAATTAGACCTTCGATAAGGGTATTATCAGCTAAGGATTAGAGAGGAGGATATACCTAAAATAGCACTAAACACTTATTATTGGCATTTTGAGTTTGTGGTAATGCCATTTGAGTTTACTAATACCCCCATAGCATTATGGATTTGATGCATTGAGTGTTTATACCATTCTTAGACCATTTTATGATTTTTTTTATTGATGATATTTTGGTCTATTCAAAAAGTGAGAAAGAACACGAAGAACACTTGAGAATGATATTACAAAAACTTCAGGAACACAAACTCTATGCTAAGTGTAGCAAGTGTGAGTTTTGGCTCAATCGAGTAGCCTTTTTAGGCATGTTATTTCCAAATAAGGAATTATGGTTGATCTATCAAAGATTGAAGTAATGGTAGAATGGAAAAGATAGGAGAAAGTGACCAAAGTGAGAAGTTTCTTAGGTTTGGCAGGCTACTACAAGAGGTTTGTTTAGGATTTTTCAAAAATAGCTGCCCCATTGTCTGGTTTAACTCAAAAAAAGACCCTATCTAGGTGGACTGATAAGTATGAGCATAGTTTTCAAGATCCTAAGAAAAAGTTAACCTTGACACTATTATTAGTGCTACTCGAAGGTATTGAGGATTTCATAGTGTATACTGATTCTTCGAAAGAAGGTTTGGGATGTGTTTTAATGGAAAAGGGTAAGGTAATAGCATACGCCTCAAGAAAATTGAAACCAAATGAGCAAAACTACCGTACTTATGACTTAGAGTTAGTGGTAATTGTGTTTACTTTAAGGAAGTGGAGATATTACTTGTATGGGATAAACTATAAAGTGTACACTAACCACAAGAGCATAAAGAATCTGTTTACTCGAAAGGACTTATACATGAGACAACATCGTTGGATGGAGTTCTTACAAGATTATGACTATTTAATTCAGTATCACCTAGGGAAGGCTAATGTTTTAGCTGACATACTCAGTCATAAAGCACAAGTAGGTAGTTTTACTATTCTAGGTCAAGGATTAAAGCTTGCAGTACTATTTGCCAATATTACCTTAAGGCTAAATGTTTGTCAAAGAAATAAGGAGGCACAAGGAAGGGATAGAAATTTACAAAAGTTTAAGATAAATGCAATAGATACCCCTAACACCAAGTTTGAAGTAAATTAGAAGAGGACTTTACTATATAGGAAATAGATTTATGTACACGTGGACAAGGAATTGAAGAAGGAGATTTTAGATGAAGTTCACAAGTCAAAGTACATGGTCTATCCTAGTGGTAACAAGATGTACTAAGATCTGAAGAGATACTATTAGTAGATCAACATGAAATGGGAGATTGCAGATTATGTTCAAAAGTACCTTACATGCTAGCAAGTCAAGGCAAAGTACCAGAGACCAGCTAGGCTACTACAACCTCTAGAAGTGCCTATTTGGAAATGGGAGGTGATTACTATGGACTTTGTCATGGGGTTACCTATAGCTAGAAGAGGCTACAATAGTATATGAGTAATAGTCGATAGACTACCAAAATCAGCTTATTTCCTACCTATCAAGTTTAATTACATAGTAGAGATACTAATGTAAATTTACACTAATCAAATCATTAGGCTACATGGGGTACCCATCAGTATGGTATCTAATCAAGATCCTAAGTTTGTCTCTAGACTTTGGAAGCAAGTGCAGGAGAATTTAGGGATGAAACTACACTTTAGGACGGCTGGACATCCATAGATAGATGGTCAATCAAAGCAAACTATTCAGTTTTTAGAAGATATGATCCAAGCTAGCACATTAGATTTTGGGAATGGTTAGATTAAGCACCTTCCATTAATTGAGTTTGCCTACAATAATAGCTACCAATCGAATATTCAGATGGCACCATATGAGGCATTATATAGAAGAAAATGTTAGTTGCCATTACATTGGGACATGGATGATAATTGCACACCAACAACACTTGGACACTAGAGATCAATTGGGCTGGAGATAATACAAGAAGCTATCAATAAGGTTTACCTAATTAAGTAGAAACTGAAGACTGCACAAAGTCGACAGAAGAGCTACGCTGATAACAGGAGAAGAGATTTGGAATTCAAGGTTGGAGATATGGTTTTTTTAAGGCGCCACCAAGAAAAAGGTTTGCAAGGACTGGCAAGGGAGGAAAGTTGAGCCCTCGGTATGTTGAGCCTTTTGAGATAATGGAGAGGATTGGTGTAGTAACTTATCGAATTCTCTTACCACCTAACCTTACAAGGATACATAATGTTTTCCATGTTTTACAACTAAAGAAGTATCACCTAGACCCTACACATATTACTAAGCACAAGGACTTGCAACTGTAGAAGGATTTGATGCACAAGAAGAGACCAATTCAAATTTAAGGTCAAAAAATTCAGAAGCTGTATACTAGAGAGATTCCATTAGTAAAGATTCTCTGCAGAAATGATAACATGAAGGAAGCCATGGGGAAAGTGAAGAAGAAATACAAAAATATCATCTAGAACTTTTCATTAACCTAGGTTAGAATTTGGGGACCAAATTCCTTAAGGGGAAGTGATGTAACGCCTTAGAAATTTATTAATTATTCTATCCTAGGTTATTTTATTTTTTCCTAGTCATGCTTTCTTATTATATTAGTTAGAAAAATGATATATATGTGTGTGTGTGTGTGTGTGTGTCTATATATATATTTGGCATTACATTTACCTCTTGGTTAAATAGTAAGAATTAATATTTAAGACCATAAATATTTATAAATATTTAGATGTTGCAAGTTTTGTGAAAAATTATAATTTTTCATAAATTAATATTATATAGTTACTAGGAATTAATAATTGAGACCTTAGGAATTAGTAAATGAGACATCAAATTTATTATAGGGTTATTATAGTCCTAAAAAATAAATAATTAGAGTTCTAGTTGAGGTATAATACTTCTATAATTGCAGTCCCTATAATTTGAAACCTTAGTCTCACAAATCAAAAAGAAAAAAAAAGAAAAGAAAAGAAAAACAGAGGAGATCGGAGAGAGTTGCTAAGCATTGATAAAGCATATCAAGTTTCATTGAAGAAAAGTTTTCACTGTTGGTAAGGATTGGAATACCTATTACTTGATTACTAGTTTTAATGATTTGTATTTATATAAATATATATATATAGGATGATTTGTGCTCCTATGCCTTGAAAATTATGAATTCCAGTGGGTTTTTAAGAATTTTTCATTATTCCATATCTTTATGACCACGGCCACAAATTTTGACCTTATGAAGCGATTTTGACTTTATTACAATTCAAGTTTTGCTATTTGGTCGTTTAAAAAATTGAGATTTTGGAACAAGACAATATATATATGTGTATATATACATATGAATTTAGGAGAAAATTTAGGAGTGCAGTAGTAATTTCTTTGGCAAGTGAGTACTATTGAGAATCGAGAGTGGAAAATTTTGCATCTATATGGGTTTCTTGTTAAAATTATTTAGAGTATGTGTGCTATGAATCTTTATTTAATAGTAATTTTATTTTGGTTCATGTAATATTAGATACAAGCACCTTGGTTACCTTGTTAGTTATAATTTTTGGATTTTCAATGAATTTCAAATGAGAAATATATATCTATACATATTCCATAAAATATTTTAGTGCTAATTAGGATTGTTGGGTTTTAAGGTACCATAGTCTTATGGTACTCATAAAGCTTGTCCTGGTGAGTTTGTCTTTAAATCTATTAAATTGATGATTGAATATTTAATAAAAGAATTAAGTGACTCAATTATTGATACGATTGATTCTAAGATAAGAGATTGAAATTTAGGATTGATTTCAAGTGTGAGTGCCTAAACCTATAAATATATATATTATTATATTTCAAAACCTAGAAGAATATATACTATTGTACCGTTTGCTCATAACTTGTTTGAAAGAAACACTGCACTCTATATGTTTTCCACAACATACTAAAAATTTGTTATTTATTTTCCTTTCTTGTATTATTGTTGGACAAAAGAAATAATTATCATATTTATTTCTAGATAAAAGAAATACTTTTTGTTGTCCTATTTCTAGATAAATAAAAACCTATGCTTTCATGATTTTTCTCATGCTCCTAAACTAGCAAATTAAATTCTATGATCAATAGAACTGCTGGAATTACTGTTACTGTTACTGTTAGTTGGATCCAACTTGTTTTGGGTATGTGAGGGACTTCACTGAGCAACAGTAGGTTGGCCAGTTGAACCACAAGCTCCCATGGCCTAATTCCCCTAGCACACAATAGAAGCTGTTTGTGGCTGAAGTGGGTTATAGAAATTCCCAAGGACGCTTGGATATTGTTTTGGTAAGGTCGCACATTGCTCAGAGTGATAAGGGACTATTACAATGGAAATCATTAGGTTGACTGGCTATAGCAAAAATTGACTGATCATTGTATTTAAGTTGATAGTTTAAAAAATCATTAATAAAATTTTCATTGGTTACTAATTGATCGTTTATAAATTTCTCGATTGTTACTGCTTGACTATTTTTTGAATCCCACTTATATTACTTGAAAAATTCCATAGTACAAAATAATTTTAATTCAAAGAACTCAATTTACACATGCGTGGCACTCACTGAGTCTTTTACTCACATTCCTTTCTTTTTCTTTTAACTTCCTTTTGGCAGATATAGATTCTAGTCTTAGTGAGAAGGTGGATCCTGCATTTGATGAGAATCAAGGGTGAAGGTGTAATTTTGGATTTCAGTAGACTAGTGTAATTTCTATTAAGTAAATTAGTTTTGTTTTATATATCATGAATTTTATTGTGTTTAATTCCTGAAGAATTTCGATATCATGAGTTTTAAGTTATGAATTGCAAGGAATTGAATGTATTCTTATTTAACTTTATGAATTTGAATTGTTAGCTTTATTTATTTGAAATTAAATTTTACGCTTAATTTTAGTATAAATATAATTTGATTTTGAAGCATGACAATCAATGTCGACTTATTCTTGTTGTACTAGTTGCCAATGATGAAAAAAAGAATAAAAGATGTTACCTTGTTGCGTTTGCGGGAGAGACAGATCCGTGGAAGAGAGAGGCAAAGAGAGCAAAATACGAAAAAGTGGGATTACAACAAAATGCAGAAAAATAAGGCTATATATTTTATTTTCATCATGCTGAAACTACTCATCAATGGTACGTTGGACAAAAATAATAGATGGTCTTGATTTGTTCACAAGAAGAGAGGTTCGCGGGAGAGAGGGGTTCGTGTGTGTGTGTGTGTGTGAGAGAGAGAGAGAGAGAGTGAATAAATGAAAAAAAAAAAAAAAAAAAAAACACAAAGAAAATAACTAATACGGATGCATGTTGGCCAAATCAAATGAGTGAACTAAATTAAAATTTGAATGAGGAATTAGAATTATAAAATAACCGGGTAGGAACTGATTCACAACTTCAAAGTAGCTTTTAGTACTTTTAAATAAATTTTCCAAAACAAAAAATTTACAAATATACCTAACAATTAAAATAGTTGAATTACGAAAACTTCCCCCCTTTAATAATTAAAAAGTACCTCTTTTTTTTTAATTAAAGAAAGTATTATTTACAATAAATTTATAAATTCAATTATCAAATTAAGAAGATTACTCTTGTAACTTATCAATAGAATACAAATATCAAATCAAAAAAGATGAAAGTATAAACTATACAAAACTACAATCAATAGGCACATATAAGCTGCACAAAAAGATGTCCATTGGGGTCAAATAGGAGATTTCACATATGATAGGAAAGACTTAATGGCACTAAACTACAAACCACCAGACAAAAAAGTACCTCTCCAAGTTTACTATGTTTACCAAACTTTCCTTACTATTATAGTTTTGGACGGAAAATTGTCGACAAATAATTTTAACGAACTTTCTATTTTATTCCTAATTTTATTGTCCTTATATTTTGTAGTTAGCATATGTAAATATAATAAATGCAGACATAAAAGGAGAAACAGTAATGGAACACTATCGAAAAATAGAAGTATTGGATGAAAAATCCGGTCACTTGGGGTCCAAAAATTAGTCAATAATGATATTTTTTATCACCTCAGGTTTATGGTAGATTGAAATCATCCTTGTATTTGGAAGAAAAAACAAAAAAGATTTGTTCAACTAATCCTTTTAGTGGAGTAAAATATGAGAGAGAAAATTACATTTAAAATAAAAAGATTTAATTTTTATATAATAATAATTAAACAAGTTTTCTGTATGTCTTTAATTTTCCTCTCATGTTTCATTTCGTTCCTATTTTACCCCTCTTAATTAATTTTTTTTTTCTTCGTTTGTCATTACTTTTGCTTTCATCTTCAGGGTATTTTCATCAATTGGGTAGTAGAAAAGAGATGGTAGGGTGGACAAGAAAGGGAATAGAAAAGAAGTGAGATAGTGGAGGGAAGTGAGACCATAAATAAGTATAAACGTAATTAAACAAATTTTATTGTTACTTGTGACTGATTCACACTTGATGTGTGTAAGTATTAATAAATAAAAATAATAAAATAATATACATGATATATAATATAATTGTAGAAAATTTGAAAAAGAAATTATAAATAAATAAAAATATGTATAATATTCATCAATTATTGTGAAATTAAGTGGTAGTAGCACGATAAAATTGGGATGGTAGTTATTCTAGAATTATGAAAATAAAAACTAAGAATGAAGGCATTTTAGAAAAGTACTTATAAACACACCAACAAGGGGTAGTCATTCTCTTAATAGCATAAATAAGGATGATTTTCATGGAAGTTATTTAGATTATTTATTTTATTTTGTTCAAAACTTCCTTAATATGAATGGGTTATAGATATGCCATCAACAATATCTTACAAAAGATAGAATGGGCTAACTACGCCGTCAATTTTAAAAAAAAAAAAATGCTAGATGAAGTTGATTATAAATGTTAATCAATAATTTTACATCTTAAAAAAGCAATAAAATAAAATTTAGATGGTAATATTTTATATAAAACATTTTTCGCTTATAGAATATGACTTGCTTGCTAAGAAAACATGTGTTAAAAATTTATTAATTTTGTAGAATTGAAATATTAAAGACTTTATTTTTATATTTCTCCTTAAATCTTCAATTTTATTTGGGTAATCTTGCATTCGTTGCATTATAGTTGCTTTATTTTTATTTTTAATTTTTTTTTGGGTTAATACTAGAAATGCAAACGAATTGAGCCTGCTCGCAAGCCTAATGAGTTGGCTTGAAAAGTATTCGAGGTTGAGCGAAGTTCATATAGGTATCGAGTTGAGCCTGAGCTAAATAATTCTTGTTCACAAGTTTGCAAGCCTATAATTCTTTTTTTAAAAAAATATTTACATATAAAAATATAATAAAATATATTAATTTTAGAATTTTTTATAAAATAATTTAACTTTTCAAGCTTGAGCCCGTGTTTGAACTTGAACTTATAATTTGTTGATGAGTTCGAACCTAACAAGTTGAACTAAACTCGAGCCTCAATTTTCTTAGCTCGTCGAGCTCGAGCCCAATTCATTTGAATTAAACTCAAACTCAAACCTGAAAAAATAATTAAAACTTGACTTGTTTGCATCCCTAACTGATATTTGATCATTTTAATTGCTGGAAATTGCCGGACGTGGGACTCGGTCTTGGAGGTCAGTTTTTTTGACTTATCCGCAGCAAATTTGACGGAACCTTGCTGGAATAGGGGCTTGATCCATTGTCAAATTTAGCGCTGAAAAAATTGCATGACGTTGGATTTGTTCAAATTGTTGGAATGAGGCTTGACTGTTCAAATTGTATTGCTGGAAAATTGCATAACCAGGGATTCGTTCATGAGAACACTTTGTGGTCCCGAACTGAATTGAGTTTTTATTTTATTTTTTTATTTTTTTCATCTCCTCTAACTTTTTTTTTTTCTTTTATTAGAAAAAAGGAAGGGGGAAGATGACCAATGTAGCAACCTTTCCTGAACGTAACTATAGTAGTCCCCCACTGCTGTAAAATATTCAATTTGAACCATAACTACTGTCTAAAAAGCAAACCCATCACCAAACACCACTGAAGCGCTTCTCTAAATTATAAAGAATTGGAACCTAATTGCTCAAATTAAACTAACCTTTAAAATCATGGAACTAAAATTTTCAAAGTCATGTTTCTATTTTATTCCTTTTATAACAGGAAGATGAATCATTATTTTCTTTCATTTTAAATTTTAGCTAATTTTGCCGCATTTTATAGTATATGCAGTTATTTGTTGAATCATAATATATTACGTATGATGCAAAGTTGATGGGGGCATTCTTTGTACCAGATCTGTTGATTTTTGTATGGATTTCAACATCTATGTTGAATTTCATACTTCTTTTAATTTCTATTTGTCTTCTGTAATTATTTCAACTTTTTTAGATTGATAGAATACTATTCTTGTGCAAGAATAGCGATGTAGTTATGTTTAATTAACAAAATGATTCATTTAAAAAAAATTTTGTTGCTACTCCATTCCTAGTTACAATGATAGCAACAGAATAGTAAGCGAATAGCAATGAGAATATTTTAACAACAATTTGATTAATTTTAGAGGATAATTATAAAAATTATCCCTAAGGTTTGATGTATTATCAAAAATTTCCATCGTGGTATGCAAATTTATAATCACATCCTCTGAGGTTTGTTGCCATTCAACAATTAGGTCGTACCGTTAGTCAAACTAACGAATTTTACTGGCATCATCGTTGATTTCTTATGAAATTTTAGTCCAATCCTTTAGTTGACTACTCTAAACTATTGACTTTTTTTGGAACCAAAATGCCCCTATGCTATTTTGATATGTGCCATGCATGTGTGGGTAACATAATAAGCATAATAAAGGGTTAGAGTGATAAACTAAAATAATGCTTAATATTGTTGTTGGAAATATAAATTAGTAATTAATTAAAGTAATTAACAAAATCAAAGAATTAATTAATTAATTAAACTAATAAAAAAATTAATGAATGAATTAATTAAAATAATAATCATAATTTTTAAAAAATTCAATTAATTAAAAATATTATTTACTTTTGTTGCTCTATACTTTTCGAGGTTAAAAAGTTAACATTGAACTCCTTCAGATTTCAACACTTCATATGGCCCTTTGTACATTTAATTATATGACATATAAAACCTTCAATACTTAAGAATTTATAAGCACATCCCTTAAATCGTAAAATAAATATGCCAAATGCACCAAAATTAAATAAAGCTACACCAAACCTATATTTACACCAAAATGCATCAAGTAGTATATTAAAATTACACCAAGGAGGTATAATATTTAACTTTTCAAATTACATAATGCTAGAAGTAGCCAAATTAACTATTTTCAATCTGTACAAAAAATAGTGGTTTGATTCTTCACATGATCTTGGAAAAATATTAGGTAGTTTAAATTTCATAACTAAGAATAATATTCAGTTTTTAGTAGCCTCCCCATCAACAGCACCACCATCAATAACCCTAGCATCTGTAAAACCTCCATCATAGCCATAAGTTTCATCAAAACCTCCAACTCCACTTGCACTACAAACAATTGACGCCGCAAATCCATCAACTATTGCATAAATTCTATCATCAAAAGCCAAGTCATTAGTAAAATTCCCACCTCTTTCTTCAGAAGTAGCAGCAGCAACAACAACAAGTGTTTCAACTTTAGCATTTTCAATAGATGAAGCCTATGAACATAAAATTGCAGAAGTTGACCAACCTCCTACCTTTATGTTCTTTCTTACATTGAATATTTCAGCCAGCAAGACACTCTTTTAAAATAGAAAATAAAAAATAAATTAAAGAGCTTGAATTGCAGAATCTCTAACGAATGAATTATAAACAAGGAAATTGTAATTTAAATAACTTGATCTCCAATTTTTTCCCCCTCTTCCTCTAATTTTTTGTATATATATCTTCTTCATAGGTGCATTAATCCTCTTTATGCTAAAAATTATTACAAAAAGAATCTTAAATGTTTTCATATAATATTACATAAATATTTTCAGAAAAAACTATAAACTAAGGTTTTATATTCCAAAATTTGTCAAATTTTGAAAATATGGCAAACTCAAATAATATAACTACCCACATTCATCAAATCATCATAAATAAATTATATTTCAAACAAAACCCTAGCATAATGCTTCTTTACAAAATATTAGGCATATAAATAACAAAATAATGAAAAAAAAAATTTTGCGCATTATATAAAGATTCTAAATAAAGTAAAAAAAAAGTGACTAATCGGATGGGAAATTGCCTTCACCACCCATTTCACTCAAAACCTAAGAAAATATTGCCCAAGAACCCCAAAATTCCATGATTGGCCTTCCTCGCAATTCTAGGGTTTTTGGTGGGCAATTGACGTCCTTCAACTTTCATGCAATGGGCTAGAATGTAGCTGTCAAAAGAGTGATAACCAAATAAGTTTGTTGTTTTTCTATAATGGCGCGTGAGCAATTGACCTTTCTTTTTCTTTGTTTTCTTTTTGTTTAATTAGAGGGTATTTATATCTTTTTACCTTTTAGATATTTTGATGCCTTTTCTTTTCGAAAATTAAAGAGTATAATAGTTTTTTAACAATTTTTGTCATGATTTTTGGACATCAGGTTTTTCCACAAGGATTTTTGTAATTTCATAAACTATGGGAAAGGTTTCTATCACTACAACAAAAACTAATTTTAGTAACCAAAATCTCAGCGACTATAATTAAATGGTTGCCAAATATTCACATTTAGCAACCAAAAGCTATTTGGTTGCCAAAGTCACGTTACGCAAAACTTTTAACAACCAATACTTGGTAACTATCAATAATCGCTATAATTTGGCAAACCTGGACCAATAGTACAGCAACTAAAATTGAAATTTTCGGCAAGTATTTCTGTGGTCACTACAACTGTGACCAATTTAATAATAAATTTAAATGATTGGTGAAAGTCTTTTAAGTTGATTATGTATATATTCACCAGAACCATCTTTACATAGTTGCTATAACAGTACTTAGAACAACTAACTCTGCAGAGTTGCTAAAAAAGTACTCATAGCAATTCCATGAATTTTGTTAACAACTATTTCTTAAAAGATATAAACAAGATCCTTTGCACTGAGTTTGAAAATCTAAATTAACTTGGTGCTAAATTAGTTAAAAATATTTATTCAAATACATAAAAGAATAAAAAAATAACAATAAATTACAGGACGATAAAAAATATTTAGCTTAGACTTGCATATTTTAGTTCAAAATATGCTTTTATTTAAATAAACTGAAAATTCATTAAAATTTAATATTGAACTTATTAAATTTTTTTATTTTAATTAAACTGAATTAATTTTAAAAAAGTTTTGTCAATTGACTATACACATTTTACTTGCAAATGACACACAAGCGTAAATTACCCTTGCACGTGCTCACATGCCGTCGTTGTAAAATAATAATGCAAAGAAATATGTTTATGTAATCAACAACATCCATTGCAAGCGTTATTCAAAATACTGAATCATAAACATTTATTACAAATATTATTCAAAAAATTAAAAGAGCACATATATATATATATTTGTGATTTACTTGGCAAAAAATGTTCCTTGTATTGTCCTGAAACAAGTGCACTAATTGCTATATGCTTAACTCATGGAAAAATGCTAAGCTATACGATTCAAGATTAGGGGCAGACTAAAAAAGAATTGTTTTAGCTCCCCAGCGACAATTTTTTATTTTTTTACCTAAAGCTGCACGTGCCAAGGTGAAGAGTTAGCATCTACTCCTACCAGCTTATTAACAAATAAAATTTCTAAAGTACAAGTAGAATTTAATAAAACAATAAATGAAGAATACTAAACTATATTACAATGTTTCATTCAAATTGAAGGTGTGTTCCTCCTATCTAATTTTAATCCTCCAATAATCCTTCCTCTTAATTGTTGTGGCTCAAGAACAAAAAAGGTTTGTCTTTCTCCCAAGAAAAAAAAGGTAGGATAACCTGCTGGTTGATTGTCCCCTTCAAATATATATGGATGATTATAGCTATAAGATGGTTCGTGAGCTATTTGATTTTGCTAGGAAGATGTAGCAGCTTCCAAGAACTAGTTCTATCCAATTGAAGGAGGTGTACGCTTGCTAACGCATCCAATTCAAGGCATATTTTATCAAAAACATGTTCGGCAGAAAGTTGGAGGACTTGATACACAGCAGCAAAAACATTGGTAAAACATTGCTATTGTCGTGCAGAAAATTGAAGAAAGCAAAGCAGACTTTTTGATGATCCCTAACAATGCCACCTCACCAACCATATCTAAATTGCCTTTTGACGTTCCAACCATAATAATTTTAAACCAATAAATTGGTGGTGTTACCATAGAACAGAAGCTAGCACTGTCAACCTTTGCTGCTTAAAAGGAAAAACCAAACAATCTGGCTACTTACAAGTTTAATTAATTAGTCTTAACTTAACTCCTTAAATCAACTAACTTAATTCTTTAAGCTAGAAGGTGTTAAGTTAACTTGACTATTTAATTGTAATATAGCATCAATTAAATTAAATCCTTAATTTAATTGGTCCTTTAACTCCTTAAATTATTTTGAACAATTTAACAATCAAATCAATCAAGCCAAAAAGGCTAAAATTTAGCCAACCATTTTCCCCACAAAATTGGTCACTTGGGATTTTCTAACTCAAAAATGTTTTTTCTTCAGATAGAACTTTCTTTAGGCTTTTATGTGCGACCCATTCGGTTCTCCCATTCATTAGAGTTGGGCTCACTACAATTGTGATATTTTTAACATTGAAATATTCATATTACTTTAAACTCTTTTAAACCAGTAACTCAATTCAATTAATCTCTATTAATTGAAATGTATCCAATCTTCATGGTCAATGGCTAGCATCAAACCCATGGAGCCCAACTAATTGGTTGAAATAAATATGCTCTTGGTGAACCATTCTAGCTTTGCGCTTACCATGTAAATATGGTCTTTCTGTCTCTTATCTCTTGAAAAAGGCCTAAGGTAAGATATTTACCAGCTCCCTAATAGCCTCGATAACTATGTTTCTATTCCCAATGTTCAACTTTGATTTATGACCTTATCTTTGAAAATCTCTTTTTCCAAATTATTATACTGCCTTGCACAACGACTTCTTGGAATCAATCATTATAGAATATATAGGAGATGCACTTACCCTTCACAATGATAAGGAGATTGATCTTATTTTGGTTCTCACAAACCACTATACCTAAGTAACAAACACCCAATCTCAACTCAGATGACTTGAAAAGTGGTCAAAGAAGAGTAAAGCATGAGAACCTAAACATAAGGCTACCATAGATCCTTAGGTTTAAGGACTAATTATATGCACTAGTGTGAGTTGAAGAACATGCCA
>JACGDI010005512.1:77803-90749 GCA_014898725.1 Jacaranda copaia
TTATCATGTGTAAACGGCTCTTGTCCTTGTATGGTTAGTTTTAGGTCATCTCCCATTCCTGTACTATTTTAGATAGCTTCATCTCTATCTTTCAAGAATAGAACAACACATTGGTGGTGTGTCTCCTGTTAGGAGTGGTAGCAAGGTTGGTATTGGGGTGGCATGCGCCAGTAATACGAGGGCATGCTGCCTATCAGAGCAATTAATATGACAGAGAAAGGGTTTAGCAATGAGTCAACCTTCCTGGTTGACATAAAGATCGACCACAGAACTAGCTCAAGGTGTGAGCGGGAGTTGGTAGATACATTGCTCGAGTTCTCTCATCAAAGATGATCAAGCTCCTATGCTCGATCTGTGGTTTAGTCGAGTGGTGCCAATCTTGCTAACAACTAGAATATTTGCTTATTTCCACATGTTGGCAAACCTACATTAATATGTAATTTATTTTACTTTAATGACACCGAAAATAATATATTGATTATTTCTAAATATTAAGTATACTCTTCATCTGAAATTAACTGTCTCTTGCTATAATTAACTATTTAATTTGACTCAACTATTAATTTCAAAAGTACTAAATATATTTGTATCATTTCAGGTGTGGTTTAGAGCTTATACATGTTTCTAATCCAAATTTGAATTGTTTAAAAGAAATTACGAGTTTGAGTTGGGTGGAAAAAGAAAAATGCTCGAAGAAGCTTTATCTTTTACATATAAATGCTCATATAATATCAAGCTGGGCATGGGATTACAATAAATTCAAGCTAAAAGTCCAGGCATGTGAAGTTATATATTGACAAGCTCATTAAACACAATTAATTCTAGACTTATATATTTTGGGGGGATGGCAAGTATTTCTATTAATATTTAATTTAGCTCCTTATATTGATACCACATTAAAAATTTATTGCTCTATAGATTATAGATGAAGCATGACAGTGCTAAATTGTTTACTATTTTGACTAAGTTAATCCTATGTAAAAAGTTCTTGACATTTTTTCTCTCTCATCTATCACATATTATGCTTTTCATCTCTACATATTTTCTCTAAATACATTATTTATTATCTCTCCAACTTCATTTTTCTATTTTTTCTAATTATATTATTTTATATGATAGATTCAACCAAATATATTTAAATAATTAAAAAAAATATAATTTATATGAAACTAAATAAATATTTTTAATTTTGAATATACAGAAAATTTGGGAACACATATCGCATATGTCATAACCACAAACTAACTAATAATGTCTGAAATATTGAATATTTCTTACTAAAATTGATTAGTCAATTTGGCTATTTCTTTGACAAATTATAAAATCTAATTATTCTTTTAGAAAAATATTTTAATAGTAACAGATAATTTTTTTGATTTAGGTAAATTTACGTTGTTTATAGTTTAGTAAAAGGACTTAAGTACTAAACCAAACTGACAATTAAATGCATAGCAAAAATAAATAAAAGACTTAGGTATTCAGCTTTGTTTAAACTTTTAAATGTATATTAGTTAATTTTTTATTTACATTTTATTTAAGTTCCAAAAATTAAAAAAAATTAACAGAAATATGTAAGTCTAATTTTATTATTTAATTATTATGTTAATACTATGTTTTGGTTCCTAAAAGAATTTCAGTTAACTGAATTATTAAACTAGACTTACAATTTTATTAATACTAAAAGAATTGGTGAATGTTTTTGGTTTGATATTTTACTGAATTTTGTTGTACCAAAATACTTGTTTGTTTTTTAATTTAATTTTATTAAATGAACTATATCTCTAAACCTAAATTGTATAAATAAATCTAAAATTGACAGCAAAATAAAAACTTGGCTCCAATTTTTGTTGTTGAAAATTAATTTTGTGGACAAAACTCACGAATTACTAATAACCCCCAAAATTTCGAAGGATAATTTTCTCTCGTCTCTTCTATCCCTCATCCCCCTCGTTCTCCGTCTCTTTCCTCTTCCTCACTCACTTGCTGCCTCCTTTCTTGTCCCTTTTCAACCATCGCCTGTTGTTGTTGAAGATGACGACGACTTTCGACTACCTTTGCTGCCACTGCTGTGTTTGAGATCATTCTTGGAGAAGAAACCCGAGTTGGGCTGGCCATGTTTGGTACCGTTCTTATAGTTTCTGGTGTTTAAATTTGTATCATGCGATCGTATTATTACTGGTTCTACTATTCGTGGTCTTGATTGCTTTCCTGAAAGTACTGTGTTGATTTTGGATTGATGAAGGTAAGATGGTTGCTTGCTGAAATGGCCATGTGAAAAATGACAAGTAAAAGGTGATAAAACATAAGAAGATACTGTGATACTGTTTTGAAGGCCTTTTTCCTTTGATGCTGCTTGTATTATTATTGTTGTTGTTGTTCTTCTTCTTCTTATTATTAAAGTTAATACTATTAGTGGAGGGTTTGGTCTTTACCCATTTGCTAGTAGCTCTGAAATATGTAAACCAATTGAGATCCTTCGTCTAAATTAGAGATGCAAGGGAAGAAAATTTGAGGGTTGTGGCCCTAATCACAGAAAGACTGATTATATGTGGAATATATAGCATGTAATGTAACCCAATGTCCTTCTGGTCTTTCCACATGTAATAAAGGTTGTAAATCGATATTTGAAAATTTGTTTATAAGTTGCATTCATAATTGATTATATAAAATTTATTTGCATCTGTTTAAAATAGATATCATCTGTATTCAATTAGGAGATATTCAATTATAAATGAATACGGATATTGCAAATGCGTATTCAATTTGTTTAATATTCGCTCCAAATATATATTTATTAAATAATATTTTATTTATATTTTTTAGTAAAAATATCATAATCCATATATGTAAATGTATAAACTATAATTGAAGAATTGGAATGAAAAAAGAATAGATTTAAAAAATTATTATAATATAGAGGAAAAATTGAATAAAGTTAATCAACAAAATTGTTGTTGGTTGACTTTATAATTTATATACTTAAATGCCATTATTAATATTAATTAGTATTAATAATGAATTATAAAGTCAATTATTAATTAAAAATTATGCTATTTGTTTGATTGCTTTCTTTTTATCAGAATCGTATAGTTTCTTCTATAATTAAAATATGTCTTTGTCATAGGTTTATAAATTCATGTATTTAGATATTCGTAAATAGATATGTAAATAATTATTATCGAATATAAATTTTAAAAACATAATTCGAATTTGGACTAGTTTAACAAAATATGAATGCATTTGAATAATTATAATCAAATACGAATGTATGCAAATTTGATCAATAATAAACAGATACGAATTCATATATCATTCTTAAATATCTATCAAATCCATACATGTATCTAAATGTTCAAAAAGTTAAATTGATATGAATATGAAAATAATGCATTTGATCTGTTTAATATTTGTTTACACCCCTAACTATAATATTTGCTTGGTTCTTCCTTGAAGCGTGGAAATTTTTTCTTCATATGTTTCATTTTCAAGCAGCTTGCTACTAACTCAATTGCTGGAAGAAAATGGTTAATTGTCATGTAGAAACATAAAATAACGCCTGATTTATTGGAGAATTTTATCTGGATCCCATGATCCTCTATGCCTTGCGTTGAAGAAGAACACGACTTTTTCCATAATCTAGTGAGATCCTATTGTAATTGCTGTTTGGGAACTCTAAACAATGGTGATCATATTAAAATCTAAATTAATAATTCTCTTTTTAATGCGAAATACATTAAAGTAGGGCGGGTACTAGTTGATTATATGCTATCTTGGATTATATATGAAAAAGACTTTTAATTGGACCATCTCACAATTCATTTTCCTTGTGGTCCATTTAAGGTCTTTAATTTAACCCTTTTATTATTCTAAGTTATTATTCTAAGGGACTGAACATAAGAACGGACTAGCTAGGCAAAGAGGAAGAATGGTTATGATTATAATATTTAATTCTTATATTTATTGTTTAGATATTGTTAATTTCTTCTTGCTGTAGCTCTGTAGATTTCTACTCCTTGGTTTTGTTAGATTAATTTATTGGTTTAGAATATTAATAACATGGTAATAAGAATTTAGTAATCATGGTTTTCGTGGAAAATGACATTGTACGCAGTTTATTTTAGCTGTATAGTTTGTTTGGTCATATGCACTGCTACTTCTATTTGTTATTTGATACTATATAATACTACAAGAAATTTTACTTTTAGCAAGGAAAACATTGTTACAATAGGTTATATTTTTGTCACAATAACTTTTTATAATGAAAATTTTTTATTATAATTTCTGTCCTCTAAAGCTCGCCGCTAAAAGTTTAGGTAACAAACATTCACTTTCGTCACAAATATATTAGTAAGAATGGATATTCCGCTACGATATCATTAGTTCTAGTGACAATTTTATCCTAAAAATAATATTGACATTCACTACAAAATATAAGCATTTCTTTCCAATAATCAATTTCAAAATAGTTTTTAATATATACTTATAACAACAAGTTTGTTGTAAATTGTTAATTATGATAACATATGGTCCTCACCAATACTCACAATTATTAATATTTTTAATTTTATGGCAATTAGTGATTTTGTCACAAATACTAAATGCGACAACATAGAATCTTCACTAAAATGAACGTTTGACCAATATTTTTATTTGTATCGAAAGGGTTAGAACCAATTTTTGAAACTTGAACTAAAGTTTTATCACAACTATCTGGAAGTCCTTAAATATAAGCATTATATCACATAGAACATCAATGTATAGAAAATAAAATTCAAAACAGAGAAGTGCCATACTATGGTAACAAAAGCTACAACTTAGATCACATATGCATAGATGAAATTAAAGATATCATCCAAGTTGTTACAAAAGAGAATAAAAAGAAGTTATAAATATTATAGCTCTAATGAGACAAAACATTGCAACATGTTTGAAAAGGGTATTCATGATAGGATAATTGAGTGATTAAAATATATATGAGTTTTCATATTCATGTCGCATTATCCATTCTTGGACCATTTACTTCAAAAACCTGTAAATATAACAAAAATTTAAATTTATTAAAGGTAGAACCCAGAATAAGTAAAAATAAGCAAGATAACTTGAACAACTAATATCACAAAATTCACAAGCATAGAAAACTTATGTAAAGATATCCACTTAGTAATAAGACATAGGAAACAAAATGCTAAGTGCTTGAATGATTTGCTTCAAAATTAACAATATCCAAGTAATTGGAATTTATTTGAGACTAAGAATTCTAGAGTAGCACATCAAAAATAAAGTTAATACTTGTCGAAAATAAAATTGCAAGAAAGTACTTAGTTACAAAACGAGTTTCTCAGCATATGTTTTCCGATTTTCTTGCGCTATTTTATCATCTCCTGCTCGTACATAAAGGTAAAGAGAAAATTTAAAATTTTTGAGACATGAATACATGGTTTTACTTTAATTCAAATGCAAATTTTACTAGAAAAGTTGTAGTAATACAATGCACAAAATAACTAATTTAGTATTGACACTAATTTTGCCACAAAATATTTAGTTACCAAAATGCAAGTTTTTTCCAAAATTATTTAGTTCTAAAATAATGTAGAAAATTTTTGCTGCAGAAATTCTGTAGCAGCAGAATAATAATCTGCAGAAAATTCTGCTGCAAAAAATTCTACAAAACAAAAATTTTCTGTCGCAGAAAATTCTGCTGCAAAATAGAACAATTTTCTACTGCAGAATTATTGCAGCAAAATTGACAAATGTTACAATGCAATTGTAAGTTTGCAGCAGCAGAAACTATCTAAATTTTACGAAACTTAATTATGTCAAATTCAAACAAAAATTCTACACTTTCAACTAAGCACATAGCAAATTATACTCCTCTAGTGCACAATTTATACATGCCTAAAACATAAATTTAAAAATAACATAAAACTTTCCAAAGCAAACGGACATCATAACTTTGAATTAGGACTTGTTGACTTTTAATAATTTCCTCTTGAGGTTTAATGTGTGAAGTAGCATCCTGTAATTCATCTTCCTTGCTACTCAATTTTTCTTTAAGTGCTTCAATTTGTGAAGACTCACATATTGACCTCTTGATACATTTAGAAGGCACAACTCCATAACCCAAGCCCTTTTCATATCAACAACACTTGCCAAGTGTCTGCTTTACAATTTCCCTCTCAGAAACTGAACTTTTTCTATTTTTATTTGCTTGATTCCTTAAGTTTTTCATTTCAGCCTATCATTTAGTCATGAAGTCAAGCATATAATTTTATATGTGAAATATACACATATGCTTAATTAAAATAATAATTATATACAATTGAACATACATGTATCATTGCAACCTTCACATTTTCATAGCTTTTATTTTCCTTTCAAGTTGCCAAAAGAGAGGAAATGTCGATAGTGAGCATCCACAAAAGAGTCAAATTTATTCGAGCTTTAGTAAGTACATACCATTTACAATAGCCGTGTGTGGAAACATTTTGAACTTGAAGTATGAGCATAAAGGTAAGTGTGACCTATTCTCAACATTAGTTTTGGACCTAAATCTCAAATAAAATCTATTAATACCTTGAATTTTTCACTTTCATAATGATCATATGGAACATGCCATTTCTCAAGCAGTATCCAATCAAATGGACTACTAGCCCTTGGATTCTCTCCTACTACAATCATCTTTGTATATGATGTTGACAATTGACCACTCCAACGTTTATAACTTCTTTGAAACGTGTCTTCCATATACTTCTTGACCACTTTATTAGTTGCCCATCCCTTGATCATAAATTATGTCTAAAAGAAATAAAAGTTCAATAATTATGTATACAAATAAATTATTCCCTCATTTATAAGTAAGTTAAACATAATAAATAGTATGTCACAACTAAACTCACATCTAGTCTAGCATAGACAGGTAATTTTTGATGCTTTGGGATGTCATTCCATTGGCTAATACAATCAAGTTCAGGACTATGCCTAACAACAATTCTAATCTCATTTGCTAGGTGATTAGCAATTCAACGTGGCTTCTTGAAACCTTCAGGGAGCTCAATATCTAGCAACTTACCATCCAAACCACAAATATAAAAATATAGTTAGAATTTAGAGCATATAAGCTAATGGAGATCAATACATACTCAGTATCAATACTTACGTTATCAATAATAGCTTTCATTATGGACTTGCCTATGCTTGCTCCATGACCTTTTTTCGTAATGGAAGCTAATGTTTATCCATTAATAAATATGAAAAGATCAATAATAAATAATTTGCAAGTTAAACTCTTTATTATAGTAATGAATAAGGTATGAATGTCTTACTAGTGCAATTTTGTGAGGTTGATATAGGACTTTCACAATTCATTTTGTGTATATCCTTCTCATGATGTGCAGATTTAGATAAAGTAGGTAGCAAAGGAGATGAAGATGAAGCTGGCAACATAAATGTTGATTCTTAAATGATCAAAGATGCTTCTTGGCTTTCAACTTTACTTTTCCCAGTTATTGGGAAATCTAGTGCTACTTTCTTAGTTGGCATCTCACTACACAATTATAAAAATATTCAACATCTTAATACTTAACAATATGAAAACAATGTACAAACCATTATAGAATGCAATGTATATTAAACAAAATTAGGAATCACTATTCAAAAAGGTAATCAATTTCATGCCTAAGTTATCCGAGATTGTTGGAAATTAAATCTAGCCATCATCTTTAGCTTGATCTTGAACAATGTTCAAATCATCCCCATCCTTATCATCTTCGCAATGTTGGATGAATGTTTCATCTTCATCATCCATAGACTCATGTTTATCATCATTAATTTAAAATGTTCTTTGTTGGTTAAGAGGCTGTTTGGTCTTGTTTTCATTTTCATTTTCAATTTCCATCATTTTCAAATTGGTGAAAATTAGGTATGTGATGTGATGTGGAAACAAAAATGTATTTGGACGAAATGTAATGATTATGTTGATTTTAATAGATTTTAGATAGAAAAAGATAGAAATAATGGAATAGAGAGAAAACGTATATAGGTTATTGGTAGAAAATATATAGGTTATTGAAAAATGTGTTTTGAAAATGAAAATGATGTTGGGTGGAAATGGTTAAAAAGTAATGTGTTTTATTTTTGGATTAGTAGAGAAAGTGACAATGGGGTTTGGAAATAAAACCAAACACCCAAGTTTTCTTAGAATCTCTTCATCCACAATATTAGGATCTATACTTCTCTAGCTAAACAAAAAAACTCATCATTTTCATTTTCAAGTACTAATGTAGCCTTGCTCAACTAATATTGTTGAAATGCAGCTTCCACCCTTTACTTAACTTCATTGATGTCTTCAACTTCTACTACTTCATGTTCTGCAATATCCTAAAGATGTCTATAATGCACAAGTTGTACAATCTTCCAATTACCCCCAACTTTATGTCATTAACATTAAAAGCTTGTTGTACTTGGTTTGGTAGCACAAATGGATCACCTTCATACCAACAAGATGTCGCATCAATACTTACAAAGTGTTCATCTTTTTATGTTGTCTTTCTATTGCCATTGTTATACCATTCACATTGGAATAATACTACTTTGTGTCCATGAAAAAATGTTAGCTTAACTACTTTGGTCAAGAAGCCATAGAACTCTATTATATAATTTTTGTGCTCTCCCTCAACAACCAATCTACTATTTTGTGTAGTTTGACGGTCAACTAGATTTTTTGTGCGGAAACAAACCCCATTCACAATGTAACTAGAGTAGAAGTTTGTTAAGTATCCTTGAGGACCATTTGCTAATGCCCATAATTCATCTGAGACTTCTTCTGAGCATTGATGATGCAACAAATTTATCTATATTTAACAAACAAGAAAGTTAGTCAATCAAGAAATAAAAGGTTATTTAATTTAAAATACCATCAAACTAAAAACTTACATGATGTCTAAACTAATTAGGAAATTGTTCATGATGACATTTTTGAACATTTCTTTCATTTGTTTTCTTGAGTTCCTCTATATGTTTACTAAATATATCCAATGACAAAAAAATTAATAAATCAAATATACTATATGGTGATATTTGTAAGAAATGAGATAAATATATTTTTGTACCTCTTGTAAACATCCACTTCATCACAATTATTCAAAATAAAGTTGTGTGCTATATCTATCTCTTTTAGTGAAAAAGCTGCACAATGCCTAGGAAGTCCAAATGATCTCCCTTTTAGTGTGAAGATTGGTAATTCAACTTCTTGATGGTCCTCAACACCATCGTCATTTTCTCCAACTTTATTAAACCTTGTTTCAATTCCATCCACATACATAGACATGAAGGTTAAACATTTTTTACAATATACCCTTCAACAATTCAACCTTTTGGATGTGCTTTGTTACGAACATATCCTTTAAGTGACTTGAGAAACCCAATAAAACAAAACTCATCAAAACATATAATTGCCAAGTATGGGATAAAATAAATTCATTATGTAAATATATATAAAGAAAAATATTTTAATACCTTTCATTTGGATACATCCATCAAGAATGAACAAGACTGCAATCTTTGCTTCTTGAGGCAAGTGAATAGCCAAGTGGACTATAACATCATAAATTACTGGAGGAAATATTTTCTCTAACTTACATGAGATAAGAGGAGTATTTCTCTCCATTTTTCTATATCTTCCACCTTTAGTGTCTTTGAGCACAAGATTCTCAAAAATTCACCAATCTCGAATGTTTCAATAACATCTTTGCATCGATACCCTTGAATACCAACTAGAATTAATCGTTGTAAAAGAACTTAGCAATTGTGAGATTTGAGTGTTGAAATCTTTCCATCTTTTATGCATTTAGAAATATTTGCAGCATATCCATTAGGAAATTTGACGGATTTTAGAATGTCACAAAGGCCTTTTCTTACTTGGAGATAAGTTATAACATACTTTAGGCTTTACAATAGTATTCCCACATTTTTGCAAGTACAATTCTTTCCTAATATTAAGATCATGCAAATCTTCATGTGTGTTTTTAGTATATTTTGTTTTTCCATCAATTTTTAACAATTTGTCCAATACATTATCACATATATTTTTCTCCACAAGCATCACATCTAGATTATGTCACAATATAAGTTTATTCCAATAAGGTAACTCAAAGAAAATGCATTTCTTTACCTAATTTCCTTCCACTATATCACATTTCCTCTTTCTTTTACATGGAAGCTTTCCTAGTTTGTCAAACATAAGCTCCAAGTTGTTCAAATGCAAAAGTACTTCATCCCAATGATTGAGAAACTAGATCGGACCAACTAGTTTGATCAGGAGCCAACCATGGCTTCGGTTTGATTTGCTATATAAAACAAATTCATTAAAAAATCGGTACCAATCTGTGTGAACCAGTAAAAAATTGATTCAACCGGTGAACTGATTTTACTTTAAACAGGGTTTTTTTTTGAAAAAAAAAAACTAAAAATAGTAAATATTAAAAATAATATTGGTTTTTTATTTACATTTGAAACTTTTATGATATATGATTTGCTATTTATTGTTTTTGTAAGTTGTAATGAATTATATAAGGATATTTTCTAGCAAGTCTTAATTCATGATTTGACATTGTCAATTGATGTATGGATATTATTATGGAGTAGACTTTGGAAAAAGTTTCATGATACTAGAAAGTTTTTAATTTTTTTCCCTTTATATATATATATATATATCTTTATCTTTTTTTATTTTTTAAATATATTTATATAATATTAAATACAATTATAACATTACACCAGTTGAACCGATGGTTAAACCGGTTGAACTGGTAAACAAAACGTCATTGGTTTGCTTGCCAGTCCAATTTCTCAAACAAGCTTCATCCCCAATCCATTCTTGAGGTTTAGAATGTATTTTAGGCTTACTATCAAACAACTTGATTTTCCTATACAGATGTTCACTATCAAGATAATGATGATGTCCCATGTAGCATATCTTACTTTTAATTTTTCTCAAATTTGTATCATACAAACAACGTGGGCATGCCCCATACCCTTTTGTGGTCTATCCTAATAAATTACTAAGTGCAGGAAGATCATTAATTGTCTAGATAATTAATGCATGCATTTGGAATGGTTTTTTACTACAAACATCATAAGTTTGAACACTGTCCCATAATTCTTTAAGTTCATCTATTAGTGGTCTAAGATCAACATCAATATCTTTTCTAGGAGCCTGAGGACCAGGGATAAGTAATGACATCATAAAGAATTCATCCTTCAAACATTTGTATAGTGGCATATTGTATGGAATAAGTATAACGGGCCACATACTATAGGAATCACTCATGTTGCCAAAGGGATTAAAATTGTCAGTAGCTAAATTGACCCTAACATTATGAGGATCTGAGGCAAAATTAGGATATTGGATAATAAAATCTTTCCAAGCTAGTGAATTTGCTGAATGACTCAATTTGCCTTTTATATCAATGAGTTTCTTAGCTTGCCACCTCATGTCTGAAGTAATTTTAGAAGATACGAAACCTTATGTAATCTTGGCTAATGAGGGAAATATCACAAAACCTTATGATGAATCTATTTTCCTTTGCCATCATTATATTTCCACCGAGGTTGTTTACAAATAGGATAAAACTCTTTATCCTCATAGTCTTTCCAAAATAATGCACAATCATATCTGCACACCTCTATTTTCTTGTAACCTAATCCAATTCTAGAAAAAAGCTTTCTAGCCCAATAAACAGATGGTGGCACTATATTACCTTCCGATAACATTACCTTATCAGTCATCATATTCAACATTCTAATATGTAGCAACTTGACAATGAAAGATAATAAAGAATACTTTTTGCAGCCTGGGTATAATTAACGTCTAATATCACTCAGTAGTCTATCAAAATTTTCTATATATGATTTTGAAAACTATTCAAGCTATTCTACATCTTTTATCTCTCCAATCATTTCAACTAATTCATCAATTATTTTCAATATAATAATCACTATCATGATGAAGCTCAAAATCATTAGTATAACTATTTGGCATGGAAGAAAAAGATTATGGGACTTCATATTCTTCACGATATATCCACTCCTTATAGTATATATAAAATTCTTTCAACTGCAAGTCCCTTTTAACATCTAGAAAGCTTTTATGTTTGGTATTTCAACAATCATTGGATGTACAAAGGATCTTATTGTCGGAGCATGCCACCTTCTCTTTTGAAAACTTTAAAAATGATTCCACACCCATAATATAAATATAACTAAATCTATCCTGTTCACTAATCCAACTCTTATCCATACCTGCACTACAGGAAAAGTTTTATAATATAAGAATAATTTATTTAATTAAAAATATATCAAAATCTAATGAAATGCAAGAGATGTTTAAAATATTAAGCTTATTTATAGCATAACTAGATTTCATGTTCACAAACATCACTAATATTAATTTTTTTTTATGTAAACAAAATTAAACTATAATTTCCTAAAAAGTGAAGATGAAAGAACTAATACTATACACAGAACTAGAAATTAACTTAGTACTGGAAACAAATGCAAATCTATTTCAAGTGTTCTGGATATCTAGTTTTTATTGTTGGAAACCAATTCAACTTTAGTTTCTGGAAATAGAACTTGAAACCAATCCTGAATTAGTTTTCAATTTTGGTTCTATTTCTAATTTTGTTTTGAGAAACAAAACTAACTAGACTGGTTTCCAGTGTTGGAAACTAGTGTAATATAGAACTACAAACCAATCAAGTATAGAACTGAAAACCAGTCTAGAACTAGACTAGTTTCCAAAACAAGAAGCAGAATTAATTTCTAGTTCTAGAATTGGTCTCTAAAACCAGAAAGTAGAATTAGTGTGGAAATTTTTGGAATTGGAATTGGAATTGGAAAATTTCTAGAATGAGATGTGGAAATTATCTAAAAAATTCTCAAGATATCA
>JACGDI010005512.1:91043-165075 GCA_014898725.1 Jacaranda copaia
GAAAAAAAAAAAGAATGGGAAGAAAATTGAGCGCCTATCCTTAGCACCAAAAGACAAAGTTATTTTTATTGCAACAAATGTCTTGTTATGCAAAGTATGTATTGTAAATTTAATTTTTCATTTCATTATTTTTTAAAAAAAATTAAAATTATTTCTATTATTATAATTTATAAATATCATACTTCAAAAATACTTTTTCAAAATATTTAATATACTAAAACTATTCCTTATTGATTAATACAAATAAGTTTGAACACCCAAAATAAAAGCGTTTTATATTATAAAATTAATTCAATAAATCCTTAATCAAGAAATTATTTCTGTTTTAGCCAAAAAAAAATTAATTGCTAAATTTTTGGATTAAAAATATTTAAATGGATTTTTTGGATATAAAAATTTATTATAAGAGTTCTTTTAGATATTTTGTCTACATAATATCAAGAGAATATGAAAATAAAGAATATCTATTATTTCCAATTCCATCAAGTTTGGTATAATTAAAATACTAGGTAGCATAAGTTATAAACTATAAAAGTACAAATTAAAACCTAAAGGATTCACATATAGAGTTTTTTTTTTGTTATTAAATATTGGTTATTTTCATTTAAAAATACTTAGTTATTTTGATGGAGAGAAGGTCTTTGATTTGATTAAATAAATGAAATTAACGAGAATTCAACCTTTTACCTCAAACTAGTGGTTGTTGCACACGATTCCACTTGTATAAATATTTTTGAGTATTATATTTTTTTATGCATATTTCTCCTTCATTGTAATATAACTTAATTCATAGCCAATATATATTACTTCACACCTCAATCATGGCTTTTAAGTTTTAAGAATGATATGCATGGTTCTATTACTTGAATGGAGGATGGATGGTTTGGGATAGAGGTATAATTTTTCTAAGTGTTTGTGAGAGTTGTAGGAATGGTACAATCCTGTTAAGTGTTTGATGAGTTAGTGGATTTCATAAAAAGTACCATTCCACCTTATTATTAGAAAATTTTTGAAAAAGGATTCAAAGTATAAATTTGGAATATTAATAATTTTGGTATCCAAACTATTTTCATTTATTAACTTTTTCATTTTGCTCTTCAAATTGAATTGTTTATTTTAGTTGAAATTTTAAAAATAACTTCCAATTTAGACACAAAACCCTTCCTTTTTTATAATAGTTTAGATAATCATCCCAAATTAACTAATTTCTATTATATTGTGTTAGGCTTGAATTATCTAATCCAAGTATTCTTTACTAATTTTAATCAAACAGTAATGATTTTTTACGATGATAAACTTTTTTGTTACAAATTTTATATTTGTTGCTAAAGGGAAAAAAAATTTCATGATGATACAATATTATTTGTAACGAATATTTTGCTTGGTCACATAAAAATAATTTTTTTGTAACAAAAGTTTACTTTTTGTAAGGACAATTTCTGTTTGTCACTAGAAAATTATCTTTTGTAACAAAATACTACTTATTGTAATAAACATTTCATTATCATCACAAAAAAGTAAATGTTTGGCAACAACATCCATAGTTTGTTACAATAAACATGTTCTTTTGACAAATTAGACCTTTGTTACAAATTGTTTTGTCATCTAAAATGCAATGTTTTGCTTTCAATAGTTTTGATTTTTTCTCTGCGTATTAAAGTCGGATTTCAACTACATATATGAATTTGATAAAGTAAGACCTATAATATTATTAAAGTCATTTTTAAGTTGGAAGAACTTGACCTAATTGAATTCCCTTTATCATAAGATAAAGTCTTAAGTTCCTAGGGATAAAGATATTTAGAAGCAACAAATTAATTATATGATTTGGATATAATTATAATTGGTATAAGAGGTACTTTTGCAAGCATAATATAGTTACAAAATTATTGTATCAGCTTTAGTTCAATTTGATCAACTCAGAACACCTCAAAACCAAATTTGTAGATAATCAAGAAAATAATAATGGTACTAAAGTCTAAAGCAACGGAGTTAAGTACAAGGACCCTAAGAGTTGCATAGCTTTTACTCATATTGACCAAAAATAAAATAAAGTAGATTGTGCAAGTCTGCCACATTTATAGAACGTACCTTAATTTGTCAAAGTTTCTTGACCCCATTTGTAGACTACTTTATTAGTTTGAATATTAATAATTCCTCTACTGAGGCAGGATTACACATTAATTGATCTAAATCTACTGTGTTCTCATCCCCTGATATCTGACGACAAAGGAAATTAGTTAAATCTCTTAATCTTTCAATTGCCTGACCAAAGATTTTCCTAAGCTACCTTCTTCTGACATCATTAACAAGGTTCAACAAAAAGTCTTTATTTGATATTTGAAATACTTAATTTGTGTCATATGAATCATTCCTCTCAAGAATGTTTTAAATGTCTTGCATTTATGTGATGTGAGTATCAATAAACTCTAGTCTTCCAAAATTTAAAAAAATTTAGTCTAACAATAAAAATTTCCTTTGAAATTGCAGTCTCAATTGAGTCTTAATACAATTACAAGCACATGAAGGGTTTGGAGTTGTTTCTGATGAAAACCATACAATACTTGTGAGATGCTAATTCAACTTTCTAATGTTTGATAAATGACGGATATGGTTTCACTATTTTAGATGGCGAATATTTTAGGAATCTTTGTTAACTTTATTTTCTTTATATCTTCTTCAGTTGGCCTGGCAGAGAGTGGAATGGTCTGGCTTTAGTCTATGCGCTAGATGTTCTTCAAACTGCAGATTTTCCTGCTTGGTGGTGTTTCTAATATCATGAGCTTTGTTGCTCATACTTCATTGCTTCCAGACCCATGGTTTATAGCTTTCCTTGTCTCTTGCATTAACAGCTTAGACTAATATTCAGTAAGGAGCTCACCACAACTATGGGGTGAGCGTACCAAAAATATTTCAATTACTATTTTCTATTTATTTTGGAGGCAATAGACTTTCTATTGTGTTTAATGTATAACACATAATAGTGAACAAATTATTGCCAGAATAGTCGAAGATAAGTTAATAGAAACTTTGTTAGATAAAGGGGAAAGAAGGTAAATAGCTTGACCGAAATGTTGGTTACTACTTCTTGTTAACATTTACTAGTTGTAAATTGTTTATGCCCTGTGCTTCTGGCCATCTAGACCTTTGGTTGGCTAGACAAACATTATGAACTATAGATGGCAAATAACATTTTAGTCTGCCGATTTAGCTTACTGGGCAGTCATGTGCATAAATTTCAAGTTTTTTTCTGATTGCTGTTCTTAATTTATTAAATATCCTTGCATATGATCTATTTCGCATGTATTTTCTCTTGGTTCCACAACTACTTTGGATTATATTGTTAGCTTCATGTGCGAGCTACTATCCAATCCCTTGCAGCAAAGCTGGGAGTTGTTGCAGATTCATTATTTCTTCAATTATTAATCTATCTCTATGTTAGCATGGAAGTGAAAGATGATCTTTATGATATTTGATTTGCGATGTACTACTTGTTCTACAGGAATGAATTTAGCTGGGCATTGTCAACTGGAATATCCAAGGTCCCAAATTTTCTTTTGTGTGTTGAAGTAGCTCTAGTCTCATGTGACATTCCTGAAGGTTAGGGTTCACCAGATCAAATAAATATCGTTTGTTCATGTTTAAGTTGGAAACCTATAATTAACTATATCTAAATGGTAACATTTTTATTTGGCAATTTTGACATGACTTCTCTGTAAAGATCTTTTTTGAATATTTGTCATTTTTTCCCCGTATTTTGTATTGATACTTAGTGTTTAAATATTTTACCATGCTAGGGTTTCATGATGTCTAATTATGAGGTATGTGGTTTCAAATTAGGTATCCTTTTCCCAAAAATAAGACTATATCCTCTTGGTCCTAAGCTTTCTGGTTCTTTTTGCTCAAAGATCAATCTTAATCATAAAAGCAACTTCCAATCCTAGAATTTGGTGTTTGAAAGAAGAATAGATTCTGTGGCAAAAGCAATAATTGCAACTCCCAACATTTAGGAGCATGTGAAACAAAATTATGTAACATGAATTGTTTGCGAATCAAAATAGCGATGGAAATTCGGAATTTTTTGCGTCTCTAATATGAAACCATTAGTTTGAATGTTCTTAAATAGGTTGTTGGATAGGATTTCATATTCAGGAGGTACGGTACTAGCCATATAGGTACAAAGAAGAGGATAATTTTTATTTCAATGTATAGTGAATCATGGTTGGAATTTGTGTTTTCATGTGCATGGTCTTAAATAGTGTATTCTATATGCTTCAACTTTATATAATTCTTGAAAGAGGATTAGGATTTCTCATCTTTGAGAAGAAACAGTTGATGAAAGAGTACTTAAAATATTGAATTAAGGGTATGTGAGAGTGTGAAAATGGTATTGTGTTTATTGACAAGTATGGAAAAGATTACATTTAATTGTCGTTTCTCATATTTGATAACCACTTGAACAAAAAGGCTGCTTCCTTTGAGTGTTTCTTAAAGTTTAATCCCTATTTTTTTTTTTTAACAATATTTATTTTTCAACTTGGTCAAATGGCTATTGAATGTATTTACAAGGTTTACATCATTTTCAATTATTTCAGGCTTGGGGCATATATTTTAAAAAACTATATGAAGAATGCTGGGAGGAAATTTGAAGAATATTCGATATGATTTTCTGTAATAGCTTGCAATCATCATTTGATTGTTATTTTGTGAACAATTGATTCAAACTATTTTTGTTGCCACCATTTCGTTATTAAATTTGTCACATTGGTAATCAATCTCACTATTTTTTTGTTTACATTGTGTGCAAGATAGCAACAAGCTCACTTGGTTTTTGTAATCATTGTTTAGGCGGTAATACATATATTTTAGCAGTTAATTCAAATTATATCTGCAACCACTATTTGGTTGTTAATGTGTACATACAAGCAACCAATTAAAATTACTTTTGTAAGTATTATTTGGTTTGTAATGTATACTTACTAGCAATTAAGACTTACATTTTTGGTTACTAAATAGTGAACAATACATTAAGCTTTGTGACAATATTTAAATTATTACAACCAATTATTTTGTTTCTAAAAGATAAACTCTAGCAATGATGTTTTATTGTTGCAATGCGGTCATTAAAGCATGTTAAATAACACGATTGTGGCAACTATTTAAAAATTATTGCAATCAAAGACTTGATTACTATAGAATTAATTTTTATCAACCAAATGATGTGGTAGTTGCATGCATAACTATAGCAACCATGTTAACGTTATAGCGATTGCGAACTATTTCATTAGCGACTAAAAAATTTGTTGCTCCTTATTCCATCTGTAGTTACCATTAATAGATGGTTACTAAATTTGTATCTTAAGCGTTCAAGTTAATAACTCATCACTCATTACTTTTAGTAGCTATGTTGTTGTGATCACCTACAATCTACTTTATTTTGGTCACTATAGATTATAGCATCCATTTTTTGGCTCTTAGCAACCATCGCGAATGATTACTCAGCCTAATTTTTCTAGTAGTGTATTATTACATACCCCAAACCTCAAGGATAATTTTTGTAATTATCCCTTATTTATTTGGTTCAATTATCCAATCCACTAGGTATGGCTGGATTAACTAATGGTCCTTATACAGCATCAGACATTGTTCTCTTGTGATCAGCAATGCTCTCGAAAATTATAGAGAAATTGCATATTGATTAAAGCAAGAAAAGTGCGATTATTTAAAGAAGTATTCTTTTATCCACCTTGGCTTGGAAGTGGGAAAAAAGATTACAATGTCATGATATCTGTAAATCAAGTAAGCTTTTAGTGAAGAATCAAATAAATTAGTTTGTTAAGTATTGTTGAATGGGAAAAATGCAATTTTGTTCCCTCAATTATTGTCTTTTCTGATTTTAATCCCTTTTTTTTTGTGAGATTAATATATTTGATCCATTTTTCAATAATTTTTAGTATATCTGGTCATTCAGGCTGAAAATTCTTTAATTAAGCCCGTTTAATGTCCAATCAGCTTCAATTAAACTAAGAATTTAGGGTTTTTTTTGCCATTTGTCATCTAGTGCCACGTTACCCTCCATATGTGTTGCCACATCACTCAAAATAAAAAATTAAAAAAATGTTGCTAAAATTAAATGGCAAAAAAATTGGGAAAAACTAAAAGAAAAATCATCAAAATTAAAAATTAAAAAAAATTGAAACAAAAAAAGGTACTAAGCACAAGCATTAATTGTTTTTGAAAAAAATCTAATTTTATCATATTAAATAATATAATTTTACTATTTTTGGAATTATATATTTAATAACGTGAATTATAAATATATCTAAAATAATTTATTCAAAGTTAATAAATTATTTCTTAATAAATAAATAAAAATAATAAAAAATTGAATATAATAAAAATCTAAAATAATTTCACCTATTTAATATTGTTGAATAATAAACATTTCTGGACGATAATATTACATATCTAAAATCACTTATTTAAATAATTAAACATATGTAATAATATTAAGTACTATATATATTTATTAATTGAAAGCATATTTAATAATTTTAGAATAATAATATATTTCAAATAATTAAATTAAATTAAATAATTTATTATTTAAAAATAAGAAATAGAATACATATTCAATAAAATTAAATAATAAATATTATTTAATAATATTAAATAAAATTATTTATTTAAATAATTAAATTTAGTAAGTTAAAAAGATAAACTAACAATTATCATCCCCTTCGTCCTTTCCCAACCCCACCCCCACATTGGTCTCCCCTTTCCCACCCCGCAGCCATGGCAGCAGCTGTTCATGGCCCCCCACTTCACTCCCCTTTCCCCGCCCCACACCCTCTCTCCCCTACACATACATCCCTCGCTCCCCTCCCCCGTTCACCCGCTCCACCCGTCTGCAAACATTCAGCGACAGGGCAGCCACAAGATCTGGCAACAGGTCATGGAGTGGGTAGGTATGATTGACGCTTTTTGTGTGTATATAGATATATTATGTTATACTTATATAATATATTATACTTATTACATTTATATAATGTATTATATTCATACAATATATGTTGTATATATTGTATGAGCTCGTTTACGTGCTTTAACATTGCATGATAGATACACAATCTAACTTATTTCCAATGTTTGGTTTATTTTTAGAAAATCTTGATATAGTTAGAGCCTGGCATGCATTAATGCTAAACTTGACTTGTATATTAAAGCCTAGGGGGTATGATATATTTTTCAATTTAAGTTAGAAATAAATTATAGTTTATCGAATGAGATAATCTTGCCAAGTAAACAATTAAAATCAGATATCAAGTTATTTAAAATATGCAAATAAACATTAGATAGGATACACATTAACTCACTATTTATTCTAGTCATACGTATCATACCTAATCTAAACATATCATACAAACGAGCCCTATAAGTATATATATATATACAAATATATGATATTATATATTTTTATGCACATATATTTACTGAATGTTCTTTAATGTATTTTTTGTTGGTGGATTAAAATGATGTGGCATTACACATGGCGGATTGCAGTGATGTAGCATAACATAGGGTGGGTGATGTGGTCTAGCATGGCAAATAGTAAGAGATCCCCAAATCTTGATCCCAATTAGAGTTGATTAGGCAAACTGCAAGCCTGACTGAAAAACTTTTAGCCTGATGGAGTAAATTTATGAAAAATTAGATTAAATGTGTTAAATTTTAATAGAAAATAAATCAAATATATTAATCCCATATTAAAATGGAGTAAAAATAAAATAGGTAATAATTGAAGAATTAAAATTGTAATTTTTGCATTGTTGAAGCATAATCAAGTTTGACTTTTCATCCATTGGCTCTACCGGCAAGGCGGCAACATGATTGGAGGAATATTTGATCTAGCAATTGATACTCGTTCCAAGTCTTTGTTCGGCGCAGCCCTATGGTGCACATTCTTGTATCTTCCGTCACCCGAGACCTACATCCAAGTAATACTAAACTACGATCATTCATTTAAACTTAGCAAAAGCTAGCACACCAAATTTATTGGTTTGCTCTCTCACTATAAGAAAATTGTATATTAGTGAAATTATAAAATATCATTTAAATAAAATTATAGCGACATTTTTATATATAATGGTATTTTTAGGAAATATCAATTAGGTAGTTGTAGCTAAAGGTATGGCTTTAACTATTTTATTCTTTTTTGTGGTATTAATAAAATGCAACAAGAAATGAATTAAATGATATATTAAAATATCTTAAAAAGTATATTAAATAGTAGGATAACATGCTACAAAAATTACATATAGTGACGTATTAAAATGCTGCAAAAAATCTTTTGAATGACATTATAACATATCATAAAAAATGCAATAAATAACAAGTTAAAATTCCATGAAAGATTTTTTTTTTTAATGACATATTAACATGCTGCAAAAAATATAGCAAATGATATATTAAAATGTCACTAAGAGATTCTTTAGATAATTAACCTACCCCAACTCCCATATATATGTTAACCTACCCCCACTCCCCATTTGTGAGACTCCGTCATAGCTCCATTGATCTTTATAAGATTCAAACCTACAACCATTTGTTTGTAAGAACATGAGTTTACCATCAAGCTATCTATCAATGTCTAATATAATTAAAGATATTAATTTATTTGTATAGTTTGGAAGTACATCTACTCAATTATTTAAATTTATGAATGTGCACAAATTTATTATATGAAATAATGTATATAAAAAAGCGTGAGAGATTAATTAATTTAGAGATATAAAATATCCAAAAGATAAAGAGAGACAAAACAATATATATAGGTGAGGAGAGAGAAAAATCAACAAAAACTTATATTTATTATACTTTTTAAGTATAACATTAATTTAGTCAATACATTAATATAAATCAAATAGGGCATCAATACATTAATGATAATATATATTTATTAATTTTATAGTTATTGATATACCTATATATAATTTATCTACTTTGTAATATTTTTTTTATATTGCATCATTATTAAATTATGAGTGACATTTTTTTTTTAAAAAAAAAAGTTATTGATACTAGTTAAATGCCTTTAACATTTAATTGTGTTGGTTGATTCAATAAAATGCCACTATATTTTTACAATATTTATTAATCAATTGACACTAATTATTATATTATAGCGATATTTCTTTTGCTACCATTACTATATTACTTTAATATAACCCTATTCACAACATTAAAAATTTTTAAGAAAAATCAGTGGCATTGGTTGAATGCCCTTGAAATACATTTATGTTGTCATTTTTAATCAAGTGTCATCATCTTTATTTACCATTTATTAATCAAATGCCACTAAATATTGTATCATAGTGATATTTTTCAATAATTATCACTATATTACTCTTGCGTCACCACACCACACCATGGAATGTCATTAAATTTGCTACTGTGGTATGTTATTATTGCGTACATAAAATATTTTGAACAACATATATTTAATCTCGATATTTTTGAATTTCTCCAAGAGACAAATATTGAATCCCATATTTTTGACTCTTAGTCGGTTGCCAACAATAAAAACTTTTCATTCAGACCTAAAAACCAACCAACTTTGATAAATATACAATGAAAACTTTAGCGGAAAGCAATATAGAATATAGTAATTCAAATGAAAAATAAATGAAAAAAGTATTTATAAGTTTAAAAATTGAATGAAAGATTAAAGAAAGGATATGCATCCAGATTTGTATATTAATATCTATTTAAAGTTCACAGTTTTTAAATTAGTAATGGTGGCATAAAAAGAAAGAAAAGGTGAATCCCAGGACGCATAACCTAAACCATAATCACTAGACATTTAATTTCCACCTGTGACTATCACGCCCCAAAATCAAACCATAAAGTTTGGTTTCAAGGTGTAAAATTCAATTCCAAATACATGAGTCATCAATCAAAATATAGATCATAAATAAAACTTCGTATATTTCTAGTAGTCAAATAAATCTCAAATATAAAAAAACTCAAAATATCTAATCCTTCATCTTCATTTAAAAATTCATGAAAGTGACTAATAAGCTAATGCCGTAATGAACTAAAACTACCATAGGAGTCCCAAAATAATACTTCAATCCCAATTCTTGTCAGAAGCTGGATCCACCTCCTCGTTGGGGCTAGGATCAAAGTCTGCTAGAAGGAAGTTAAAGAAGAAACAAGTCTAAGTAAAAGACTCGATGAGTGCTAAGTGTGCGCGAAGTGTGCTCTTGAATTTAAAATCATTGTACAATGAAAATATTCGAGAAATATAAGTGAGTTTCATAAAACAGTCTAGCAGTAACAATCAAAAAGTTTACAAATAGTCAACCAATAACCAGTCAAGAATTTTATAAATGGTTTTCCTAGATTATCAACTTAAATATGATGATCAGTTAGTTTTGCTGTAACCAGTCAACTTTATGACTCCCACCGTAGTAGTCCCTTATCGCTCCGGGCAAGGTCCGATCTTACCAAAACAATGCCCAAGCGTCCTCGGGAATTCCTATGACTTACCTCAGCCACAAATGGCTTCTGTTGTTTGCTGGGGGATTAGGCCATAGGGGCTTGGGTTTCAACTGGTTAGTCCGCTTTTGGCCAATAAAGTCTCTTGCATGCCCAGACCAAGTTGGATCTAACTAACAGTAACAGTAATAGTAATATCAGTAGTTTAGTTGATCATCGAATTTAATTCGCCAATCTAGGAGCATGAGAAAAATCATGAAAGTATATATTTTTATTTATCCAGAATTAAGACAACAGAAAGATATTTCTTTTATCCAAAAATAAAACAAGATAATTATTTATTTTCGTCTAGCAATAAAACAAGAAAGGAAAATAAATAAAAAATTTATTTAGTGCGCTGTGGAATACATATAAAATGCAATGTTTCTTGAAAATAAATTACAAGAAAATGGTACAATAGCATATATCCTTTTGGGTTTTGAAACATAACATCGTATAATACATAAGTTTAGACACTCACATTCACGATCAATTCTAGAAGTCAATCGCATATCTTAGAATCAATCGATTTAAATGTTGAGTCACCTGATTCATTTAGTAAATAAATTAATCACCAATTTAACTAACTAACAAGACAAAATTTACTCAGGATTGGCTTAGTACATACATACTCACAAAACTTATCAAGAATTTATCCTTTCGTATGTACTTTTTGATTTGCTCATAACACTTTCTCTAGAAATCCGATTGACTCGATTCTTATAGCACTACAAAGCTAAGAAAGAGTACTAAAATGATTATATTGATGAAGCAATTAAATTGGCTAATGTGAGAGAGAAAATCGAGTTCAAGAGGCAGTAGTGCTGTGAAAGCAGATTTCCAACTTTTAGGAAATTTTTTGATGTGCCACTTGATTGTATCTAAACTATAACTTTTACTACAGGCCTTGGATGAAGGTGATTAAAAATCTTCTAAAAACCTAGCATATAGATCTACAATTCATATGTCTACCTTATTGCCCAATTAAATTATAATTGAGTAGTAAATATTGTCACAATATTCTGTTCTGAGAAAATCGAAGACCTATATTTTCTATATTTCCACATTGTAGTTTTTTTAGCCATAACTTTCTCCCTATGCATCAGATTAAAGCAATTTAAATGTCTATAAAAACCTAATACATAAATCTTCAGTTCTTATGTTGACCATATTTCTATATTTAATCGGAATCAAGTAGTAAAAGGTGTCAAAATATTCTATTCTAGAAAAATCGAAGCCATGTATTTCTAGACTTGACACACCTTAGTATTTTGATCATAACTGTCTCTACATAAATTGGAATGAGGTGATTTATGCCGATGTGGAAACCTAAGGGATGGATCCCAATTAAATCATAATAGAATAGTAAAAGTCATCACAATATTCTGTTCTAGGAAAATCAAGGTCCTGTACTTTTACATTTCCACACTATAGTATTTTAGTCATATCTAACTCTCTATACATCAGATTAAAGTGATTCTAAAATATGTAAAAACATAACATACATATTTTCAGTTCTTATTTTGACCATTTTTTCAAATTAAATCTAAATCAAGTAGCAAAAGGTGTCACAATATTCTGCTCTAGGAAAATCAGAGCCTTGTATTTTATGTCTTGCCACACCTATGCATTTTAGTCATAACTTTATCCGTATATATCGGATCGAAGTGATTCATGTTGAAATAGAAACCTAAGAAACATATTTAAAAATTATTTTTATTATTTTACTTAATTAAACCAGGAAGCAGTAGCAAAGGCATCACCAATATCCATTTGCAGAAAAATCAAAGTCCTATATCTTTTGACTGGACACTTCTTTGTATTTTGGTCATAACTTACTCCATTTAAATTGAATTGGGGTAATTTATAAGGCATCAGAAACCTAAGACACAGGTCTAAAATTTTTATGTTGATCACTTTGCTTAATTCTACCGAGAAGAAGTGATAAATCAAAACCTAATAGTATCATTGATTTTCACAATTATCAAATATAAAGTCTACAAACTCATGAATTGCCTTGTGTAATTTCTATTGCACTTCCAATAAATGCCGTCTCCTTTTCCTTGCCCCTCTGCCACAGCTTTTTCCTCTTTTGTTTACTATTAGATATAATTTAAGTTTTGTTTTTAGGGACTATATTTATGTGAAAGAAGTAGTTTAGTTCAAGTAGGACTAATCAATTTCCTTCTAGAACTAGGATAATCTCATTATAATTATAGTATCTCTTTTGTTAATTCCCAGAATTCAATAATTCAACTCCTTGTATTAATATAATATTAATTCAAGTAGAATTATAACTTATACTCTCCAAAATGTAGAGTATCTACAATGCATGTATATATAATATTAATTATCACTATTTGATCAAAAGATAATTTAATATTATCTATATATTATATATAAATATAGTATTCCAAAAATATAGTTCATGCCTGACTATAATTTTAATAGAAATAGTAAATAAAATAAAATAAAATATATTAATCGATTAAATACAAAGTAAAATTTTGGAGCATTATAGTGACCAATCAGATTATATTGCCCTTTTCTTCCTCAAGCCTTTGCATTTATTATCTAATGGACCATAACAGGAACAACTTCATTAAAAAAATTAATTTAATCTACAATAGTCATTTTAAAATTAATAAAATATACATATATTTAAAAAAATAGAATTTTTTAAAAATATGTATATATATAAATCAACTAAGTTTTTAATTTTATACCCACTCAAATCATTACTTTTCAAAAAAAGCATTCAAATACAATTTCATTTTTCATTTTCCAAATGGACACTTAGAGTTTGTTTGGTTTCATTCTCGGAGGCTATTTTCACATATTTGTACTATTTAAAAATTGAAATACATTATTTTTATATATTTTCACAAGAAGAATTGCAAATAACTTCCCTATGATAATCAAAATAGGCAAAAACACCTAACAAAATAATAATAACAACAACAACAACAACAACAACAACAACAAATGCTTACCTTTTGTTTTTAAAAAAGCATTCAAAAAACACCTTCAGGGCTTTGGGTGAATTACACGTTCCTTTGGTCAAAGTATTTATAGTATGATTGGTATGTAAGAATGATGTAGAAATGGAAAGGGCATACCTAAGTTCATTCTTAAACCCATGATTGGTATAATTTAAATATGGGAATCCCATCAGAATCCCTATTTCCAAAAAGATGGGTTTAGTGTTTTTCTCCTGCCCCCATGGGTTTAGCCAATCCCAATTCATTGGAATGAACCTATATTTTTATTTTAACAAAATTATACTCCAAAATTTAACAAATCCTTTTATATTTAAGAAAAGAAATCTTCACTTTGTAAATATTAGATATTACATTCCAACTTAATTGATTGCAATGTGTTTTTGTTTAATTTTATATTTTGTTCATATATATTTTAAGTAGCATTATAAAAATTATTAAATTATTGTAAAAATAAAAATAATAAATAATTAAATAAGAATAATTATGTACATCTCAATTTTTATTAAAAAAAAGTAGAAGTATCATCAACTTGAACCATGCTAATAAAATATATGCATAGTTTAAAATATTATTTATATTCACATATCATTGAATGATTAAAAAGTATATACAAAATTAATAAATGAAGAGTTGTCCATTTTATCAACAACTCTTCAAATTAAACTTATGAAAAGTACAATAAATAATTCTAGCCTTGTCACAAAAAAGTTAAACACCCTAGTTATAAATATTTTATAATTTTTGCAATTATATTTTATCAAAAAAGTTAAAAGAGCTCGGTAAATTTTAATTTTAGAAATCATAATTTTAAATGAAGTGTGTTTATACCTTTTTGTGTAAATGTATATAATTTCAACATATAAAATTCATATATTTATTGATATTATTCAAATAACATTAAAATTTATACTAAAACATTCATATGTTTAAACATATGTTTCTTTTAATCATACAAGTTATCTATCACTCTTTTATACCATCGATTAAAGTAAAAATGCCCTATATATGTATATATTAATACATACATATAAAATTATATACAATATATATACATATAAAATTATAATTACACCGCCACCCCCACCAAATCCCTCACTTGCCTTAGTGTCCCACCTCTAGCCATTCTCATGGCTATATGGCATCCATCTATGTAATATATATAGGGCTCGTTTGTTTGTTTTAATATTGCAAAATAAATAGACTCTCAAACTTAATTTCAACGTTTGGTTCATTTTTAGAAACCTTTGATACAGTTGTGGCCAAGCATGCATTTAAAACTAAACCTGGCTCGAGTGTTAAGGCCTTGAGCTATGATTTGTTTTCCAACCTAAGTTGAAAATAAATTATAATTTATTAACTAGGGTAATCATGCCAAGCAAACAACTAAGGTTGGATATCAAGTTATTTAAACTAAACAAACAAACATTAGATAGAATATACAATAATCCACTATTTACCCTAGTCATATGTGGCACCCCACTCAAGATACCGCTAAGCTGAGATGTCACTTCGATTCAAGCTTAAACCATAACCCGCAATATAATCAATAGGCCCATCAGAAAAATTTTCAAAACTTATCAGAGACTGCAATGAAATTCAACTTAAGCAAACTTCATTAAAATACTAAGTATATACCATCAGAGGTCTCATAATATTCAACATAATATATACATATTGTCAATTTTTAATTTAGAACTAACATATCACAACATCTCTAAATTATACAACATATCCAAGGGTTCCTATAAGCATATACAAATGTATTTCTATACAAAATGTGTTCTCCGATCCAAACTTGGAGTCCAAGTCCATCACTCAATCCTGTCTAAGAAAATTAAGATAATACATAAGGGTAAGTCCAAAGGATTTAGTGAAGGATAATCATAATCATAAGCGGTAGGGATCTGTAGAGAAAGAATTAACTCAACAGATTATAATTAAACAATTAAATAGGATCATTTTAGGATACAAACAATAACAAGTGAAGCAAATAGGAATCTCTCATTCCTTATTGCTCCATGAATAGTTTACAAACAATCAAATACAGTTAGAGTAAACAAACTTGAGTCATATGTAGTTCAACGGGAACAAACTTAACATGCATATTAGAACAACTTTAATCTTATCAATCAAACTTACCTAAGCATAACATCTTGGTACAAGATAGACAGTCGATGCCCAAGGCATAGCCTTTGGCTCATCGCTGATACCTAGGGAATAGTCCTTAGTGGTATCACAAATATATCTAAGCATTCTGTTGGGATTAGCGCACGGCCTAATACACCTTCGTACATATAACCAGTATCATTTAATAGTTGCCAACAAGGTAAAACAATAATGGTTAACAGATTCGAATAAGCCAACATGGCCACATAATGATGTACGGATAAACAAGTGTGTTGATAAGGTAACAGATAACAATACAAATCAGTAACAGATAACACGATAGGAATAGAAAACCAAACAAAAAACAAGTACAGTAACAAATAGCAACATGAAGCTTTAGGCTCCAGAACAAATAGGAACAAACTCTTACTATAGTAAAATTATGAAACAATCCTCACAAGGGTATGTGTACCAGTTAATAGACAATGAACAAGATCTCAAGTAATTTATGAATCCTAATAAACAAGAGTAGGTACAGTACAAAAACATGTTTAACCCTTATAGGGTTTTTCCACAAGAACAGATAAGTGTAATCAATGCTAGATTGGCAAACCCTCATTGGGGTTACTAAATGAATAATAGATAAGGAATGCAAAGCAAATGTCAAAGCGGTAGACCCTTACCTCAATAGTATTAAGAAACTACAGTAACTGATTACTAGTCAATGGGGCCTACTATTTCATCACATAACTAAAAGAATAAATCCACGATCAAAATCCTTATTTGACCCCAATAACCTCCAATAATTACTTTACTATTATCAGTCTAAACTCGATAGCTATTTGCTTAATATGGTACTTTTAGGGTTAACTCGACATAAACATTATGAGATCATGTTAATTACACCAATCTCAAGAATGAGAAAATTTTGAGTCCTTAATCACACAATTAACCTCAAATTATTACACCAAATCAATAATAATGGTCCAATCATCTTTATTAATCTAATTTTCCACTTAGGTCTTAAATCCACAAAATTAAGATTTTATCCTCCAATAAACTCATTTAACCTAAAATTATATTATAATAATTCAAATTCAAGCCCATAAGTTATATAATCACACATGTATGGAATCATTTTTAATCTATATCAATCCTTTCATCTCTAGACATAATACAAGAATCATCAAGAATTAACAATACAAGTTCAAATCTCAATCTCAACCGAAACTTCAAAATCACAAACTAATACCACCAATGTGATCACCATGTTAAAGAGAGGAAATTGCCTCAACGTCTCCACCGTGTCACCACCACTAAAGATAGTTTCCACCACTGCCAAAAGGTGTGCTTCATCTTACCTAACATAATGCCCAGGTTAATTTTAACTTTTGCTGCTAAATTAGAGATCAATTGCAGCCTTAAAGTAGCTACAACACCATTTGTTTCCATGCACTGCACCTAATTCTCCTCTCTCGCTAACCTATTCACCAAATTAGAGTTACCCCAATGCTCTTTGAGCTAAGAGCAACAAAACCTACTACTCACAGCTAAGGTTTAGTAGTCAAAGACAAGAGACCGATCACTACTACCATAGTTGAGACTTTAAGCTTCAATTCTTAGTAATTCATTAATAGTTTTAGTTGCATGTGGTATGGTCGGGTTGCTGGTGATGAGAGAAAGGTGTTAATTGGCTTACTTTTCTATTTTAAGCTATTATCAGCAAAGGTTGCTGGAGAAGGAAAGAAGGGTGCACAAGGAAAAAGATAAAAAAAATTAAGGGGTGAAAATGCTATATATATGACATTTTTTGGAAATTAGAAATTGGCACCCAAAAGTTTATCCTAGCCTTTAATTAAATCCTGAAAGGTTTTTCCATCTTTAATTTAAGTCCCCAACATTTTTAGTACCTCACATTCACTTAGTTGACCTAAAATAATCACACTTTGATTCTCAAAAATTCTAAGTAATGATCAATCAGGTTTCTTCAAATTGTGGTTGAACCCCAAAACTTTTAATTTTCAAGCAATTAAGTTCTTTTCATTTATTGTTTAGGCCCTAAAATCAAACCAACTAATACGTTGATTTCTAAATCCTTATTTTCTCAAATACCTAATTTTAGGGGTGTTACAATCTCCCTTCTTAAAAGAATCTGATCCCAAAAATTCTTATTTGAGTATTTCTCTAACTAGCAGAAAATAAGCATATTTGGTCAATCGATCTACATTCTCTCTTTATTAAATTTTGCTAGAATTGTTTTTTCAAGTCCTGATACATCTTCGTGTCTTTTGGGTGCATCATGTTTCTTGTCTTGTGTGCCTTATCTAACAACCTCTTTTCCACTTTTTTCAGCACATGTATTTTTACAAAATAGAAAAGTTATCGGTATTGAACTTAGACTCTCTAGGGCTTCCAATCTCTTTATTCTATGACATTATCTGTATCTCATTAACTTGGGGCCTCGTCGCATTTCATTATATAATTCAGATTGCACTATTCTACAATCTAACTTGCTTTATCAATTTCAACACAACACCTATTCTTAGGCTTTTTGATGTTTTGATTTCCAATAAGCCATCCCATCCCTTCGGCTTAAGGGAATGGCAACTATATTTTTCATTTTGGGTGATAGGTAATAGAAGAATCACAATCTTTTAGAATTTCCATCCATTAGCGGTATCTCATATTTATATCCTCATTCTAGTCAAGTAGTTGACTTTTTTGAGTTAATTTGGTTATCGTGTCAGTTAATTTAGAATAGTGCTACACAAATCTTCATTAGTAGCCAACAAGATACAAATATTACGAACTTCTATCACATTTTTCGGCCCCTTCCAGTTGACTACCACCTCTACCTTAGAGGAATCAATCTCTACCCCATCTTAGGATATGATATGCCCTAGAAAAGCCACCTTCTTTATTCAAGGTCTACACTTGCTAAATTTTGCATACTATTGATGCTCTCTCAAGGTTTTGGGAATCAAGCATAAGTGCTTTATGTAGTATTTTCTACTCTTTAGTTGGTAATACCTTTATCTAATTCTAGCTTTGAGAAGATTCTGGTCCCTATAGATGGTTATTCTTCTACATAGGGTAGAGGGTAATAAGCTCACTTTTTTTGGGAATCCATCCAGGGATTCAGTTACCACTTCCATTTCCTCGACTTTAAACTGTATCTTAGGGTTTGTTGATAAGATAAACCAAGAATTCTAGCCTGCCTTCTTTAAAAAATTTTCTTGTCGCTAGCATAGACATATTTGGCATCAAGGAGATATTATCTATAAAAGGGCATTTTGGCATTAGTATCTAATCTTTGAGAAAGATGTATTTAGTGTTGTAATTCACCTGTGCTTGATGACTGTATAGCTAATCTCTTTCGAGTATCAAATTATACTCTTGGATAGGCATATGCATGAGATTGGTTGGATATAATCTACCCCCAATCATTATCTGGGTAATCTCGATACATAGTGTCTAAACTTCTATTTGACAAACTATAGACTTAGGTAGAATATTTAGTTTGAGGAAATGCAATAAGTATGAAAGAATGCTAAACACCAGGATCATATATGGCGTTGTCATAATTTTCAGAATTAGAAATCATACTTTCCACTATCTCACTAGGATATTGTGCTTCTTCTCCAATCAGAGCATAAGCATGAGCCCATATCCTTTGTTCCCTACTAGCTCCTACTACCTGCTTTCTTTTTCTTGCAAGTGTTAGGCCTCTTCTTCTAGGGTAATCCTTCAAGAAGTGTTGGTTACTGTGATAACCCACACGCTTGCTCTATTTTCTCCAACATCCTAACTCCTCATGGGTATGTGATCTACATAATCCACATTTCTTTAGTATTTTCTCTTGAGTAAGATTTGTCATCTTGCTAGATTGAGGGACTTATTGGGTAGTGCTTCCAACCTGAAGCCTCGGCTATTTTCTTCTTGCATTACTCTGCCCAGTGAGGTACGTTTTTCCTTGTGGCCCATATCCTCAAGTTTTCTAATCTCTTATAGCTCTAACTTAAGTTGTAATGCCTTGTTTACTACTTGGTTAAATTCAATAACCCACAAGTGGCCAAACTCTTTCTTAATTTTGGTTGCTATCTGTGCACAAATCGTTGAGCATTTTACCATTCATCATCTTGTATGTAGAGAGCATATTATATTAGTCGGCTAAAAGTAGCCTCGTACTAACTAATAGATTGTGCCCCCTATACAAGGTCCAAAACCTCTCTTTCCCTTACTTGCTTCAGCATCTCTAGCACATATTTAGTCATGAAGTCTCAAATAAAATTTTATCGAGTTTAGTGGGTTCCTTCAACTATCCACAAGCGATCAATCATCTTCCACCGATTTCGAGCGAAACCTCCTAGAAGAAACATTGCAAATTGAACTTTTTGCTCATCTAAATAATGCAGTGTTTTGAAGATATTCTCTAAATGCTTAATCTATTTTTCGTTTCTTCTATCATCAAGGCCTCCTAAGAACTTCGAGGGCTAAAAACATAAGAATCATTCCAACGCCCTATCTTTAGCCATCTCATTAATGACTCCTACTCTAGCACCTGGCTGGCCCATTGAAGAGGTTTGCAAAACCTCTTCTTTATGCATGGCATGTAAGTAAGAAGGTGCCTCTTGTCTTAGAGCCTATTGATCATTGACCCATCGCCTGAGAGGTCTTCCCCATTATCTAGTTTTAGGTAGAGCAAATGTACTAGAACTTCTGTATGATGCCATCAATTCTACCAACTCTACCAAGTTTCCAAAATAAAAAAAGGGAAAGAATTTGATAAAATCAAATCAAACTCATAGACACACAAGTTTAGTAATCCTATGATATACAACAAGATCCTATAGATATCCTGTAGTAAGCAAACTCATTTCCCTAATATCAATTGATCAAATTCATCTTAATTCCCTAAATCACATAGGAGCTTCCTGATACGCAAAATTCCTAAAATGCATACTCAAACTAACCAAAATAAAAGGTTAGTCACAAATCCCAATGATACCCAATGCTAAGGCTATCGACGAACCTAGGCTCTAATACCACCTACGGTACTCCACTTAAGATACCCCTAAGTTGAGATGTCACTCCAATTCAAGCTTAAACCAAAACCCACAATATTGCTAATAGGCCCATTAGAAAATTTTTCTAAACTTATTAGAGACAGCAATGGATTTCAACCTAAGCAAAATTCATCAAAATACTAAGTACATTCCATCAGAGGTCCATATATACATACTATCAATTTTTAATTCAGATTTAACATATCACAGCATCTCTAAGTTATACAAAATGTCCAACAGTACCCATAAGCATATACAAATGTCTTTCTATTACATAATGTGTTATTGATCCAAACCTGGTTCAAAGTCCATCACTTAGTCCTATTTGAGAAAATCAAGAGAGTATAGAGGGTAAGTCCAAAGGACATAGTGAGGGATAATCATAATCATGAGTAGTAAGGATCTATCAAAAAAGAATCAACTTAATAGATTATAATTTAACAATTAAATAGAAATATTTTAGGATACAAGTAATAACAAGTTAAGCAAATAAGAATCTCTAATTCCTTATTGCTCCATGAACAGTTTGCAAACAATCGAATATAGTTAGAACAAACAAACCTGCGTCATATGTAGTTTAATGGAACAAACTTAACTTGCATATTACAACAACCATATTCCAATCAATCAAACTTATCGAAGCATGACAACATTGTACTAGACCGATAGTGGATACCCAGGGGATAGCCCTTAGCTCATCGCTGATACTTAGGGAATTGTCCCTAGCGGTATTACCGACAACTTGGGAATAGCCCCAGTTGTATTGCTAACAACTAGGGAATAGCCCCTAGCAGTATTATTGATATATCGAAGCGTTCCACTGGTATTAGTGCTTGGCCCAACATATCTCCATATATATAACCAGTATCAATCAGTAATTTGCTAACAAGGCAAAATAATAACAATTAACAGATTTGAATAAGCTAACATGGCAACGTAACGATGCATGCAAAAATAAGTGTGTTGGTAAGGAAACTTATAACAATATTGATTGATAATAGATAACAAGACAATAACAAACAACTAAATGGAAACAAGTACAGTAACAGATAATAACAGAAAGTTTTAGGATCTTGAACATATAGGAATAAACTCTTGCTAGAGCATGATCAAGAAATAACCCTCACAGGGATATACACATTAGTTAATAGACAATGAATGAGATCTCAAGCAATTTACAAATCCCAATAAATAAGCGTAGGTACAGTATAGAAACATGTTTAACCTTCATAGGGTTTTTCTATAAGAACTGATAGGTGTAATCTATGCTAGATTGGCAGATCTTCACAAGGGTTACAAAATGAATAATCGATAGGGTATACAAAGAAAATACCATAGTGGTAGACCCTTTAGCTCCGTAGTCTTAGAAAACTATAGTCACCAATGACTGGTCTGTGGGACCTACTTTTTTGTCACCTAACCAAAAGAATAAATCTATGATCAAAATCCTTATTTGACCTTAATAGCCTCCAATAATTACAAACTTACACTTATTAGTCCAAAATCAATAGCTATTCACTTAGTATGGTAGTTTTAGGTTGGCTCGACATAAATGTTATGGAATCATGTAAATCACATCAATCTCAAGAATGAGATAATATCAAGTCCTTAACCACATAATTAACCTCACATTATTACACCAAATCAATAATAATGGTCCAATCATCTTTAATAATCCAATTTTCCACCTAGGTCTCAAATCCATAAAATTATGATTTTTTCCTCCAATTAACTCAGTTAATCTAAAATTATCTTATAATAATACAAATCTAGGCCCACTAAGTTATTTAATTGCACATGCATGGAATCATTTTTAATCTATATCAATTCGTTCATCTGTTGACATAATACATGAATCATTAAAAATTAACAACACATGGTTAAATCTAAATTTCTAATCTTTACCCAAAATATATCAACTAGAACTTCAGAACCACAAACTAATACCACAAGCGTGATGGCCACATTGAGGAGAGGAAACTACCTCAACGCCAGCACTGTGGCATAGTTGCCATTAATACCACCACCACGAAAAGGTATGCCTTAACTTAGCTAACACAACACCCAGGTTAATTTTAACTTTCACTACTGAATTGGAGGTTAATTGTGGCCCTAAAGCCACTACAACACCACTCGCAAGTGCGTGCTACCGCACGTAATTTTTCTTCACTGCTAGCTCATTCACCAACGTTCCTTAAGCTAAGAGCAATAGAACCCACTGCTCATAGCTAAGGTTTAATGGCCGAAGAAAAGAGACCTATCACCACCGCCGTGGCTAAGACTTTGAGCTTCAATTCCCAGTAATTCACCAGTGCTGTAGTATGGTTGGGTTATTGGTGATGAGAGAAAAATATTAGTTGGTTTACTTTTCTATTCTAACCTATTGCCAACAAAGGTCACCAGAGAAAGAGGGAAGGGTGCGCAGGAAAGAAGATGAGGAAAATGAGGGGTGAAAATGCTATATATAAGATATCTTTTTGGAAATTAGAAATTGGCCCCCAAAAGTTTATTCCAACGTTCAATCAAGCCCAGAAAGGTTTTTCCATCTTCAATTTCAATCCCCAACCTTCTTAGTATCTCACATTCACCTAGTTGACCTAAAATAATCCCACTTTGACCCTCAAAATTTCTAAATATTGATCAATTAGATTTCTTCAAATTGTGATTCAACCACAAAACTTTTAATTCCCAAGCAATTAAGTCTTTTTCATTTATTTTTTGAGCCCTAAAATCTAACCAACTAATACCATGATTTCGAAATCCTTATTTTCTCAAATACCCAATTTTAGGAGCGTTACATCATGCATATCATGCAAAATCCAAGCACACCAAACAAATGAGCCAATAATTTCAGGACTAGAAAAATAGATATGAAACAGATGCAAATAGATAAAAAGATTTTTCCATTTATTTATCAATACTAGTTAAGAAGATAAAACAACTCCTTGGTAAAGTTTCTCTCTAATCATTTTAGGAATATTAGAAGAAAGAAACTTTTTCTCTTTCTTTCTCACCTTCATTTCAATTGCCATGTGACTACTTTGCTTCTAAAACTCATAAAGAATGTCACATAAGGGCATAGCTGCTACTATCCTGTAAAATAATAGGTTAAGTCCATCCAATAAAATGTGGCATCTCACTCAAAATAACCCCTAAGTTGAGATACCACCAATCCAAACTTAAAACCATAGTATAGAAGATAATTAAGATGGCCCAAAAATTTCAAATATATCTCAACTTAAAAGACCACTACAAGGGTGCTATATATACATGCTACGAGTTTCCCAAATATATTCAAATGCATCAACAATTCAAATTTTAACTACGATTAGGTGGAGTCGGACAGTCGGTATATATACTTGCAAACACCTAATTTATTGCAAATAGATCCTCCTGGCCAAGCCATAAGCTCATGTTCTTCATATAATCCTATCTAGGAAAAAATAAAGAATAACTAAAGGGTAACTACAAAGGACTTAGTGAGGAAAGAGAAAATGATAGGAATAAAAGAAAAGCTATTGAGAATGCAACAATTAGTAAACAAATTCAACCGCAAGTAAGATTGTACAATATGAAGTAATAATGTAACATAGCACATATCATGCCAAATTTAAAAGGCTATTGGCCATTTTGACCTTATTACTCCCAGATCAAGATGTAATCACTAGTACTGGACATAGGTATTGCATAAACAAGATTTCCTTACTGCTCTATTGCTCAAGTGCTCAGCTAGGCGTATAACAAATTGTCATGTTGTATAGCCAACCGCATGTCGGATCTTGCCACTCATGGATTGCTATCTCTAGCTACCAATGAGTTAGGATCAAAAATGGTTACCAGTTGGAAGATCTATCACAGTTGGTCGATTCTGCTCGATTGTCTTTTTAAACTTAGCCCTGGGCCCAACTTTTTGTGGTGTCGCTCTAGGTGGCAACTTCCCAAAGGTGTCCATGTAGGTGGATAAAACATAATGTCAACATATAAGAATTTAGATTTTAAAGCCATGAACATAAATGTAAGATGGTACATGATTAAAACAACAATATATACTGTAAATTGGCCGACAAGGCTATTCTAGGACAATAATCTAAGCATTTTGCTAGTATTGGCACTTGGCCCAAATAGATTCCCCGTATAAGTATCTATCGATACAATCAATAATCAAGTATACTGACAAGGCCAAACAATCAATATACAAGACAGGTTCAAGAATGCCAACAGAGCTAAACAACTGAAATACATAATGAATTCAAGTATGCCAACAAGGCCGAACAACCAATATACAAGATGGATTGAACAATCAACATTTAAGATAGATTCAAGAATGCTAACAAGGCTAAACAACTAAAATATAAAATGAACTCAAGTATGCAGACAAGGCCATAGATTGTACTAGACAATAATAGATATGGCAATGAAAGTTCTGTGTGCTAGAACAAATATAATGAATTCTTACCGAATACCAACAATAAAGGATGTCAAATGATCAAAAGACATTTACTTCCCAAAAAAAGAATTAGGCAAACCCTCAAAAGGTATACAGATAAATAACATATAGGTACATATAAGATAAATACTAGATCAGTTAGATCCTCACCTCAATACTTAGTGCCCATAATAGAAGTCCTCTATCGGCTAGGTACCCTCGGATTATTGTCACCTCTTTCCATTCAAAACTTTATGTAAACATCGATACCATAATATAGTATTTGCTAATAGTAATTATGCTTATTTGCTATCTTCTATATTATCATTCTATCTTGTCTTCGTACTGGAACACTTAGTTATATGGTATATTTCCCTTTATCATCTAATTCACATTGCTAGATTCGCTATCCATTTAACTCATTTGAGCAATCAAGGGTTTTACCCCAAACTTAGTTTGCCAATTGTTTTCCTAAGCAAACTAATTTAGTTAAATCTCATCAATTAATATTTTATCAATTTTGAACTAGTACTTGCTTTCATTATTAATACTTAATATTTATTCTTGGTCCATAACTAATTAAATTTTGCCCACATTCATTGTAATGTGTATTCAAAATATTCAAGTCCTATTTCCATTCCCCAATTTCAACTTCTCAATGCAACTTAATAGATAAATATTAATCTTTTATTATCGACTTCAAGTTCATGCATCACTAACAACTGAATTCTTATACAATCATTTCACTTAAAAATCATAATTTCAATCCATTTAACCTAAATTTACATAAAAAAAAATTAACCCAACAATTTACTTAGATTAAATTAGAAATCAAATTAATCAATTAATCAAAATTTTACCAAATTGACCAAATTCAAGGTTAATTCATAATTCGAAACTAGCTCGCATGCATTCAGGTCATTGAGTCAAAGATTCTATTTGGAAGTCGCCAATCCGCCAGACCGCCACCACCTGGTGCACCTCGCTGGCTATTCACAACCCTCTATTCAATTTTAGAATTGAACGTCGATTGGCTATTGAATTTGCTGAAAAACCACCACCGCGCCACCAACACCACAATATCATTTTTCTTCAATTACTCCTCCGTCCATCGTCAGTTCCTCAAATTGAAGACACCATTGTCTTTCTCACACTGAGCCCATCAAAACACATTCCTTGTTTATGTGTTTCCATCACTGGAACTGAGCAACCTGTCACCACTACCGTGAAGCTCCATTTAGAGCTTAATTCCCAGTGATTCGCTAGCTGTTTCTCATCGAGCTTGGTACCATTGTGTTCATTGCATCAAGAGGAAGGTGATGGTTGATTTGGTTTTGTGTTTCAACCAACACCGACTAGAGATGGTAGGATGATGAGTGGTAGGCAATGTATGTAAAAATTAAGTAAAGTTGGAGGGGTATTTTTTCTATTTATGGAGAATTTTTCAGAATTTAAAATTGGATCTCAAAACTTTTCTCTGATTACCTTTGAACCCACAAAAGTTTTAGTTAGTTTTCAATTCGGCCCTCAACTTGTTTAGTACCTTAGATTGACCTAGTGGACTCAAAGTATTTACAAATCAACCCTAAGAACTTTTAGATTTCATATAATCAAGTCCTTTCTTATTTGTATTTTAGGCCCCGAAAATTTGTCAAATTATTATTTTAATTTTTAGATCCTTATTTTTTCAAATGCCAAACTTTGGTGTGTTACATTTAATAAGTTGATTTCGCATAGTTAAAACAAAAATGTTAGAAAGATGAATATACCTAGATATTCTCTGATGGAAACAATGCTAAATCAAGTCTCTGTTTCAACCCTTATGGTGAGAACATTTTTTACCAAAATAACAAGAAGTAAGAGCAGAAAAATGAATATTTCAAATGAGAAAAAAAAGCTCCAAAAATCTACCACTCTCAGCATCGTAAATACCGTGCATATGAAGGCCAAATCAAAAAAAGTCTCCAATAAGAAAAGCATCCAAAGAAAAAAGACGAACAAGAAATTTCACACTAAACTTCTTCAACTTGAAAACTAAACCAAAGCAAAGCAATACAAGATAACCAAACAACAGTATAGAATAGCCAAAAAATATGAACAAATAAGTAAACAATAGAAAGTAAAAATGGCCACTAATTCTTTTTATAGAGTATAGGCTGCAATTTCAACATAAAAATATGTTAAAATTTTGAAAATGTTATATAATTTATTAATAAAATAAAAATAATATATACAATTATTATTGTCTTGTTATGATAATTTAACAGTTGTTCGTTATTATTATTTTAGAATAATTGAAAATAGCAAAATAAACTATTGGATAACGTTGATTTTTTCAATTTGTCATTATTATGCGAATTCTGAATCAATACACATGTAAAAAAGATAACACAAAACTCATAAAATATAGCTTATCATGAATATATTTATATATATATTTGAATGAGTTCCTTAGAGCTCATTTTAAGGGCAATAATAATTTTGAAATATGTAAAGTGTTTCTAAATTCAGTAAAAAAAAAGGAAAAATTATGAACTTTTCATATTTGTCATATAAAATGCTTTTTGGATGCTAATTTTATATTTACGAAAAAAATAAAATGAAACAGAGACTTTGTAATATATTTTATTATTAGCATGACACAATTGGCCTACTTGAGCCAAATATTGAACTGAATAAATATAGGACTGAAAATTTATTTAATTCATATTTATTTATGTATTCAAAGACGTATTTTTTAAAAACTAAATTAAGTAACATTTTGGAAAAAGGATTTGAAGGAGAGCTAAGAAAAACATTTCACATCACCATCTTATAAATTTCTATATTTTATGAGATACTTTTAATAATTATAAGATGTTACATCATAACTTTAAAAATAAATTCTTAAGTATTTGGATAAAATAAGGTATAGTTTATGAGATGTTAATAATAAACTTTTTATAACTAATATGGTTAAAATTAATAAAATTTATCAAAATTTGAAAATAATGATGCTGTAGGAAAATATATTAGGATCCTTATTGAGAAAAATAAAAATAGTCAAACAAAAAGTTGTACTCAAACTTCACCAAATTAAATCAAACAGAAACTTTGGTCAAATGATTTATTATAATAATTTATTCATTCACATTACAAGTACCCTTCAAAATCCCATCATAACTATTGTTCCAACGAACTTAATGACACCACCAATTACCTAGGAAACAGCAACATTGCTTAGTCGGAATAAAGTCACCACAGCAAATCCCATAAGCATGTCTAAGTTTATAACAATCACCATCGCAGGTTAAGTAGCAGGCCAGAAAATAATGTCTTCAATTTTAGACATGGGTAAGTATCTAGTCAGTCATAAGCATGAACATAAAGATCCTAACTTTACCAAAAAAAAAAATTTCTTGCGACATACAACGTAAGCATAAATTATCCAAAGTTCTCATTCTCCTCAATAAACGACTGAGTTGCTCCTTGGCCCTTGCTAACTTAGCAGTTTTCTCTATTCCTTGTTGCATCATATGTTCCATCGACGTATTGATTAAGATATCGAATTTTTACCCTAGTTATGATAACATGGAACAGGACGAAGTATCAAGCTTTGGCCACGAGAGGAACAAGACATACCCAACTTAGATTGCTAGAAGCAACAATGCGCAGCACCACGTTCAACTTAGATTCTGCCAGAAATCTGCCAAGATCTCAAGGGCTGAGACTGACCACATTTCCCACCACGGAAAGAACAACAATTTTTAGCATTGAAATTCCACTGCTAATAGTCTCCATGCGTGGCCAAAAACATTTCACTGTCAGCTGAAAAAGATTTGCATTAACAACCCCACAGCTGCTGCAAAAGAGTGATCAACTATGCACCAGATTAAATTTAGAGGCAATTCAAATTCTGTCAAGCAGAAACCAATCAAATATGAAATTATCTGGATTGTCAAATTTTAAAATGTACCCTTTTCTCACATACGAGATGATATAATGCTAAAAAACTGAGAGTTTCTAACGGACATCATTTCATTCTTATGATGACAAAATTAACCTCTAAAATATTTCTCATTTCAGCCTGGGAAATCAAACAACAAAAACAAATTAAAGAACAAATGCAATGCTTTACCTTTTATCTACTGTAATATTTACATACAATTTAATTTGAAACTTGCAAGGCTTTCCCGAGGAAGTAGATGAGAAATCAAAATTCCTGTGGTAGAGGCCGGCCTTCCACGAATGCCTCGAACAGCACAAGGGATCTCTCTGGCTGAGGAAATGGAGCTTCAGGAGATGCTTTTCTCACGATTGCAAAGTATTGGACTGACAGAAAATAGAAAGAGCCATCCCTCTTTCATGGAAAAGCATACTTGTGTGAATAAAGCTAAACCTAAAGTTAGCATCATCTTGACAATGGGTGCCAAAACTTTCAACTTCAGGGATCAGAGCAAACAAGTTAAAGGACAATAGGAATGAGAGTAGAAAGACAGCTCTGGTACAAAGTTGATTTTGAGGAACTTTATACATGGCCACCTGCCAAATATGAACTAGATTGTAAATTCAGGTTTTTCCTGAAAAATAAGGCCCTATGTATTCCCACTCAATTTCATATAACATGTACAATCAGTTCTCCATTTAATTATATCAATCGAGAAAGAGAACTGAAAATGTAAGGGCAAACAGAAAAAATAAAAGACAAGTTCTACTACTACTACTACTATTCTGTTGAACGGATTCTGACAACTTTTTATTACCAAGCTCCAAACTGAGAACAAGAAGAACCAACAACACCAAACTCTAAGGTCTGTATTTTTTATTTTTATTTCTTTTTTGTTCACACACACACATGTGAGCGTTTGTGTGTTTTTGAACACTTTTCACCGTTTGAATATGTGCAAACACTGAAGAGGCTTGCTTAAAAAAGAGAGGCTGCTTGAAAAGCAAACTTAGCGAAAAGAAAAGTCCTATAAATCAATTGACAATGTAGCGTCAGACTGTGCTTGAACATCATCTTGCTGCATGTCTACTTCTGCCTTTTACTTCTCACAATGCACGTTACTGGAAGTTTACCAACTAATAAGCAAAGCAATCTCTAAAATCATCTAACAACCTTTGCCACATTGCCCTAGTACAAAGTATGTAATTTCCACTTTGAATAGTGTTGGAGTTTATGAGCGCATTAATTAACATATTTAATTTAGATGGACCAAAACAAACCTGTTGGGCAGTAGTGTAATAAAGTGCTGCCTCTGTTGGATTCAGCTCGACTGCCAACCTTACATTTCTTCATACCACGTGTTTATCTCCTTTTCCTTGATCTCAGCAAGGTTTTCTTGCTCTTCCAGATTACTATCAAAGCAATCTATTATATTCATACTTCAAGACTTTGGGTTTCTAGGTGATTATCCAAGAAAGTACCACTACCAAAATAAATGACTTTTTGGTACTAAAAGAACTCCATAGCGAAAGGCCTAAATTCCTAGCAAAAAAGCTTTTGCTATGCACTTACTATAGATTTATAGCTATAGTAAATACTAGTGTGACAAAAACTTTGCTACGCTTCACTTTCGTTACAAATACTTTTTGCTACAAAATTTCTACATTTTTGCTACATCTGAAATTTCATAGCAAATAAATGGTAAAATTACACCTTTTTGCTACAGTGTCCTAACTGTAAGGAAAAAAAATGTTGTTGCTATAGCTTATTAGCTTTTGTTACGGATAGGTTTTATAGCAAATAAATACTAAAAAATGCAACATTTGTTGCGATATCTTAGTTGTAGGAAAAACACAATCTTTACTATTTGCATCTTGATCTTTTAGTACAACTTGGATTTTATAGCAAATAAATGATAACACTTTTTACTGCAATATTAGGAATGTAAGGAAGAACTTAATTTTATAATGCACCTAAAATTAATTTTCAACATCACTAATTTGTTTGTAGCTATAAATTAGGAATTTTCTATACATTAAATTTGTCCAAAACAACAGTAATTATAAGTTCCTACTAGAAGATAACATAATATGCATATCAATAATCAAAACCTCAAATTTTCACCTATATGTAATCAGTTGGATACAAAGTCAAGTTGCTAATAAATATTGCATGAGTTTCATAAGTCAAACAAAATAAGTTAACATAAAAAAAAGTTTAGGTTGTACAAAACTAGTTAACATTATAAAGTTCAGCCCATACAAAACTAATACAAAGTAATAAGCTTCCCACTATAACAAAATAAGTTTAGCATCAAAAACGTTAGTTCATGCAAAACCTCATTAACATAAGCTAAGTAATAGTATCTTGTGAAAGCATCCAGATGAAGTTATGTTGCCATATCACCTAAATCTCTAAAACCTGTTACATAACCAAAAATATGGTAAGTAAATAAAATTGGAAGTACTTTTGAAGAATAAAACTAGCACTTTTAATGTTAGAATGAAAAGAAATATCAAATTTTTACGTACATTCACATACTCCCATTCAATACATTTGTGAACTGTGTCTCCAATTGTCTTAGCTCCTTCATGATGTCTAAATGGCTTTTCATTGGATATCACTGCCTTTTCAATATACACCTTCACAAATTCACATCCAACTCTCTCTTCTTCATTAACCATATCAACAACAATACCTTCTGCAATAATTTATTTTGGTATTCCATGGCAAAATAAGTGTACTCAAGTCCCAATCTACATATATAGATTAGTTAACTTTTGAATTATTTTAATCATTTCATTAATTAGAACATAAAAAATTTCTGCACAAACTTTGAAATAACAATAACAATATTTTGCAATGATTAATACATACCTTAATAGCCACAAAATAATAATCTTCCACACTTTTTTGTTTCTTAAATCTTTCACCCAATTGTTGCATCTACAAATCATAATCAATAATTACATTGTAAAAAATTTAAAATAGAAGCTCATCACAACATACTATAGTTCTAACATTCCCAAAGTAGAATTCAAAGAACTTAAATTATATGTCTACTAAGAAATTATAAAGAGCGGTAACAAATACATTTAATTTGTATAAAAGTAATTTTATTAATTAACTTAGCATGTACATAAGAAAATATAAACTTAACAATTGACGTATATTATACTTTAGATGAATCCAAAACACTATGCCCATAAAATTTACATAGTAAATTGAAATTTTATATCAAATTTTTGGCTATAAATTTGCAGCTTCGATAGAACAAAACTATATGTAAACAAAACTAAAAAATTTACATTCAATTTTTTGTCATTGATGCTGAAAATTTTCAGCTTTAGCAACACTAATTTTCTACTATAAATATTTTATTTTTACTTAAAATATATGACCTTCAAAAATTAAGTTAAATGCCTATAGATTCATACCCTTATAACATAGGCTATTTCTAATGCATTTACAAGAAAAATAACTTATCGCACATATTTCCATTTCACCGACTTAAGAGTCTACAATTTTTAGCACATGAAGTTGTCAATAATTTTTTAAAGTCATGCTATAAAGTGTGTTTTACAACAAAAATGAAAGGAGGTAGGTTCGATACTTGTTTTTATTGAAGAAATGAAATATCTCTCAATCCATTCAAAAAGTGTCCATGCAAGCTTGATGCATCTGATACCTATATACAAATTTACATTATATTAAAACTCTATAAATTTTAGGTTATTGATAAGTAAAATTTTCACTACTTGAGCATTATGTGATATGCTAGAAGATATTGTAGGAAATTGACTTATCAAAAGTTCCAACTTCATAGTTAGATGATTGATCTTCTCTTTCTTCAAAAGTAATTCTTCTTTCTCACGAATAAAGTTCTCTTTCACTTGTTGCATCATTTCTCTTTCGTCAGCTAATCCATTCTTAAGCTTTTGCAATTCTTTTATATCTTGATACGATGTACCAGCTCATTTGTGTTTTCTTCCTAAGCATTTCATATGGCCATGATTATCCTCCCCCATGGCATTTTTGATAATTTGTTCCTTAAAATCTTTTGTTATTTCTAACCCAGGCAATTTAGAAAGTTCCCAAGTGAAATGTTTCTGTGAATAATATTTTTGCATTAGTAAATGATTAGGTAGCTAGTAGTTGCTGGTAAATACTAACAATTATAATGTGTAAACAATATGATTCTAAACACATCAATGTTGATATATGACTAGAATACACCAATTGATTTAATATGAATAGAGTTCAAAAAGTTTCATTAGAAGAATGCAAAGTATTGACAGAGTTAAGTATGCGAAGAAAAGATAAAGAGAAGCAAATTTAAGCATAAAAAGTCACATTACAAATTATTTAACAGTAGATAGAGAATTTATCCCTTTTTTTCCACCAAATCTAGGAATGAAACAATAATATCAACCAAATATTATATGGAATAGTTATGAATACCAAGAAAACATGCAGATTCAATGAGAATTTCTAGCTACTTTAACTTACATGCAAATCTATTGTGTCATAGTCATCCTCAATGCCTTTTTCACGAGATCTAGACTCTATCCGAACATCAAGTCTAGTAGGATCTATCCCTTTCATCATCATCTAAAACATAAGCAAGGAGTGATTGCACAAAATTGTATGCATTTGTAAATATATAAGAAGATATGCAAAAGTAATCATACCACTTGTTCTAAAATAGCAATGAGGTCCTCCCTATCCTATGAAGGCACTGCTTGTTTCCAACATTTATTGCATTCTTTTCAATAATTTTCTATCATGAAATATGGAAAAGTAAATAATCTCTATGGAAAATTTGCATGTTCAATGTACAAAGATGCGTACACTATAAATGTTAATAACCTATATGTGGTCATCTTTTCAATATTTCACCAATTCCAGCCATTGATCTAGTTCTATGCATTTAGTTGGCAAATGTGAGAGATACTCTTCATCATCTTTGTGTGGTAGAAAATACTTTGTTTCAATTTGATGCTTCCGTTTCCTCCATATTTCATTGAGATCAGACAACACTACATCCTTAGCTTGAGGAGAGTTTAGTATTATACTAAATCATAATTTTTAACCAACTATTAGAATAGAAATGAAAAGCAGTGGAATATCATATGACATAAAGTGAGACTTAATAGCACCACGTGTAGTAAATGAGACGTAATAATTTATCTGACCTCCACCTCCTCCCAAGCCTTATCTCTCATATATTGTGGTATATCATGGAATTCAACATAGTTTAAGGGTAGTTTAACCCCTATGGGAGCTAAACAACCCAATTCTATTTTATACTAATTCACATCTGGTCCAATCACTCCTACATGTCTATCCAATGTGACTTCAAATTTCTTTCCTGTGCTCCAATCATTTGGAAATTTTGCAGGACCTCTTTCTTTTTTAATGGTAAATGATTTATTTGGAGTTGAATCGGCTGTACATGGTCCTACCAAAAATAGAGCAAAAATAATGTATGATCAAGACGTATGAATAAAGAAACATGATGCAAAACTTATTGAAGTGTTGGAACACAAGATCTATTCTAAACTTGATTATAAATCTTTTCCAAATTCAGATCCAAAATCAGTTTAGAATCAGTACTTGGAACAAATTTATGCATCAATTTTTGGAACTTATTCATCTAAGTGTTGAAACTGATTTAGAATTAGTTGCCGAATCAGTTTCAGCAACGGATTTTTCAGTTGTTGTATTAGTTGCTGAAACTGTTTCAGCAACTGATATTAGTTGCTGTAATTAGTTGCAGCAACTGTTGGTCACCTGATTTAGATCAGTTTCTGGAACAGTTTCTGAAACTAACTTCAAATCAATTCCAGATATTGTTTCTATATCAGTTTAGTTTGTGAAACTAAGCCAGAATTTGTCTTTCAAAAATTAGTCCACTTTGTTCCAAAATGGATTTTCATTCAATAAATTAATCAAATGTTCAAAATAAGTTTATACTTGAATTTTCTCTTGACAACAAGAAAAATTGAAGAATGTTGCACCTTTGCTTGAGGAGGCTTGGCTTCCTAATTGCAAAATCACATGATCTTTGTTTAGTTCCTGAAAACATGCATGTAGCCTCTAGATATAGGATCCACTTGTGGCCTATTGGGAATTTGTTGTTGGAAATGAGTTTTTGGTCTACATAGAGAGTATACTAGTGAAGACGACACATTTTCACACACAATCTTTTCCTTTGAGCTACTCTGTTTCTTCCTTGCTTGAATTCTCTCTCCCATTATACCACCATGCCTCTTCATTCCTTTACCCATGCCTATACATGTAAAAACAAAGATTTCTATTATTAGAATAATAAACATGAATGGAAACTTTTATATACTAGTACTTAATAGCTAACTATAGTACTAAATTTTAATAATACTCATGCAAACAGAAAAAACAAAAAGCAATATCGTAATATATTGGATATAATATGATACTGAAACACTACTATGTTTTACAATGTTCATTATGAAGTATCATGAAGTAGTTCTTTTGAAAGAAGAAATATCAATTACACAAATTTAATCATCAAAGTCTTCTTCCATGTCAGCATCAGTTTTTGCTTCAACATTATCTGTAGCTATAATTGTCTTATCAACAATGATTCCTTCTACTCCTTCCCTCACCCAACAAACATCCTCACTTCAATTAGGAATGCGATCATCTAATTGTAGCTTGCAATGTGGTTCAACCTTAACTATTGAATAAACATCATAATTATCTCTTCTTGACATAGTCACCACCATATTCTAATCTGGTTCTAAAAGATCAACAATATACCAAACTTGTTGAGCTTGACTTGCTAAAACAAAAGGCTCATCAGTAGGCAAATTCTTGTTATACATAAGATGATTAAAGTTCACAAGCATAAACTTGAACTCATCTTATTTAACTCCCTTCTCGTTGTCAATCCAATCCACCTAAACATTAAGAACTGAGTATCTTTGGTATATTGAACCTCAATTATATTAGTTACAACTCCATAGTAAGAGACATTCCCAAAACGAGGATTCAAATCTTTCACACTTACAAAGCTTAATGTATCTGCATTGACTACAATCCCACTATACTAAGTTTTCTTATTCACATCTTTCTTTTTCAAATGATATCAATATCCTTAGACAATGCATGCATTGTATCTCTTTGCATGTTGAAGTAGACCATCAACTAGAGCAATTAATTCTTGGGAAAGTGGTAATTCAGATGCTTCCGCAAACTTTATACATATATTTGTTACCAACAATCATATATTGACATAAAAAATAACTTTAATTAACTATTACTAATAATTTATTATACTTACATAGAACTTAAGCCACACATGGAAAGTTTGACCATGGATAAGCTAGATTTCCCTAAGAGTTGCTTGAGGCTTTTCCCTTAGAATAGTTGCTTGATGCATTCTACATTTTTTTCATCAAATATTTTTAAAGTTTTAAGGATTGGAATACTTATAATAGTTTTGACTATTTGAGATTACTTACTCATGATATAAGTATTTGCTAGCACATAGCAATGAATATTACTTAATGTATCCTTGTCAAGGATCATAGTTATGTGGCAACTAATTCTCCTTAGTTTCCACATCATTAAGGTATCTAGCACAAAACATCATGCATTCTTCCATTAGATACCCTCATGCAATTGATCCTTCAGGATGTGCTCAATTGCGCACATACTTCTTAAGGGTACATAGATACCTAAATTAATTAAGATATACTAAGATGGAGAAAAATCATTGAAGTGTTATTACTCATGACAAGTAATGGCGAATTAAACACAAAATCTTACCTCTCAATAAGATACATCCATCAAAACTAAATTGGTACGGCAAATATTGCCTCTTCTACCAAAGGTATTGACAAGTGCTCCATTATATCAAAGAAGGCCAGAGGAAAAATTCTCTCAAGGTGACAACGTGTAAGGGCAATTCGATCTTGAACTTTCTCTAAATCAAGTTTAGTGTTCATCTTAGAGCATATTATCCTAAAGAAGTTGCTTAATTCTATTAAGGCATCAGCAACATTCTTAGGTAATGCTCTATATGTAGCAATTGGAAGCATCTTTTGCATGAGAATATGATTATCATGGCTCTTTAAACCCCATCTAGTTTGTTTCTCTAATTGTACATGGCAAGATATATTGAATGCATATCCATCAAGAGGTCTTAAACTCTTTAGAACACCACAAAATATATTTTTCTCATTACTACTCATTGTAAATAATGAGGGAGACAAATAAAAACCTCAAGAAGGCCTTGCAACTGGGTGTAAAGAACTCCTGATTCTCAAAAGTTAAAAATCCTTCTTAGCATTAAAGTTGTCCTTTGTTTTACCTTTAACACCTAGCAATGTAAAGAGTATGCTGTTACGCATATTTTTTTCAATATGTATGACGTCAAGATTGTGCCATGCTGAACAAGATTTCCAGCCCAATATGGCAGCTCAAAGAAGATACTTCTCTTCTTCCAAATAACTTCTGTGCTTTCATCAAATTTTCTTTTTTTTGCTAAATGGTTGTTATTTTTTTTCCATCCATCTCATTTTTAAATCCTCTTTTTTTGTATTTAGTAGCTACATTCTCAATTGTTGTAGCAAGTCTATCTCTAAAAGTAGAATTGGCTTTTGACCTAGTTCCATTGTCCCATCAAATGATACTCTATCCCTGCATAGTCTATGTCCAATAGGCAAGAAACAACGAAGACCAAAATAACAAAACTTATGCCAATTTTTCAAATATTTGGATCTAGTCACTTTACCACAATTAGGGCAAGCAAAAACACCTTTGTACTCCAACCTGATATGTTACTGTAACCTAGAAAATCACTAATTATCCATAATAATGTAGCATGTAATTGGAACACTTGATTAGTTGAGGCGTCATAAGTCGATACTCAAATATCCCACAACTCCTTCAATTCATCAATTAAAGGTTGCAAAAACACATCAATTTTATTTCCCAATCCTTTAGGGCCATCAATGATAATAGATAATATAAATGAAGGTTGCTTCATGCAAAGCAAAGGAGGTATATTATATGCCATAAGCACAACTGATCAAACACTAGTACTGACATTCATTGTTGCAAATGGGTTGAATCCATCTATTGCTAACCCAAGTCTAACATTGCGAATGTTACTAGCAAGTATTAGATTTTTCATATCAAAATTTTCCATGCTTGGCTATCAGCAGGATGCTTAAGTATTCCATCATCTACCCATTCCTTAGCATGTCATCTCATAAGGGAAGCAGTCTTCGATGACATGAATAGTTTCTATAATCTAGGCTTCAAGGGGAAGTACCTCATTCATTTTGTAGCTAATTCTTTGGCCTCATCCTTGTATCTAGGTTCACCACAAATTTCACATTTATTGAATTTCACATCTTCACCTCTGAACAACATGTAATTATTAGAACATACATCGATGATCTTACATATGAAGCCAAGTTCAGTTGTTATTTTGTTTGCTTCATAATAGTTTGTTGATAATTTTACATCATCAGGGAATGAGTCTCTCAACAATTGAAGCATTAGATCGACTGAGTTATTAGACCAATGACAAAGCACTTTTATATGCAGCAATCAAGCATTAAAAGATAATTTTGTTTTCTTTCTGCATCTTGGAAATAACTCAGTCTCAGCATCTTGCAATAATTTAACCTTTTATTTCTGGATCAGTACCATTTTCATTATTAAAGCCACATTGTTGGTCACTATCTATATTTACATCTTTGTCCAAAATTCCTATTGCATCATGTAGAATACCTGATATGTCATCACCTAAACCAAAATGATTATATCCAACGTCTTCATTTCTATGAAATGGAACATACATTTCCCCATGACAAGTCCAATTCTTATATGTAGGATCAAAACCATCCCAAAGGCAATGTAACATCACATCTTCACAAATCTTGCTAAAACAGTTTTGACATTTTCTACATGAACAACAGATTTGGGAACTAACTTGCTTACTTGAAAATGCAAATTCTAAGAATTTAGCAACTCCATGGACATACTCATCAGATAGACGATTTGATAAATCTATCCAACTTTTGTCCATTTTGAAGGTTCTTTTTCTTTTTTGTAGACTGCTTAAATCAAACATTCATTCAAATAAAATTAATAAAAAACAATTTGGAAAGCTTAAACATAAAAACATAAGAATTGGTTACAAGAGATATACCGAAAAATAATGTTAGAGGTTCAAAAACAAATATATTGGTGACTTTGAAGTATATAATTCTTGTAATTTAAATATTTTTACTAATTTACTTATCTAATGTAACCTTAGAAGGATGTTACTTTTTAAGTTTGTCGGTTTTTTTCGGATGGTAGCAAATGGAGTCAAATAATTTGATATTGATTTTGCTCTTTGATATTATACTTAATTAAGATGAAAAGACCTTTTTCTTCTAAAAAAGTATTTTTGGCATCAATAGTACATTAGTGTATTATAAATTAATTAAGTTAAATAGATAGTTATGTAATAAAAATATAACATATTTGTAAGTGTGACAATACTAATATAACAATAAATTAATATTATTATTGTAAGCAATTTATTATAATATTTTGTAAATTTATCTTTTAGTAGTGAAGGAAAAGGATTTCAAGTGGTTTCTAATGTGTTTCAAGTAGTAGTAGTAGTAGTAATTAAGTTAAATAGATAGTTATGTAATAAAAGTATAACATATTTGTAAGTGTGACAATACTAATATAACAATAAATTAATGTTATTATTGTAAGCAATTTATTCTAATATTTTGTAAATTTATCTTTTAGTAGTGAAGGAAAAGGATTTCAAGTGGTTTCTAATGTGTTTCAAGTAGTAGTAGTAGTAGTAGCAGTAGTATTTATTATTATTTATTATTTATTATTTCTTTCAGCTAGTTTGTAAGTTGGAATCGAAGCTATGGCCATAATAACATCTAGCCCCATAATAGCAAATGATAGAGGACAAAAGATATAAAAAAAACTTTACTGCTTTTTGTTTCAAAAATCAATTATTTTGCTTATTCATGTGTATAATTGTTGATGTAATGAAGTGCAAGAAAATAGAAACAGGATACGAGCCTTAATTCTGCTTCATCAATATATATACATATGTCAACCGCACATCAGAATTAAATAAAACTTAGTAGATTCAGCACAAGAACTAGGCGTGTATGTTCCAAAGAGTGGATGATATGAAGCCACCAAATTATTTTGTGCATGTCTTAATTGTTTCAAGTAAAAGTTGTAATAATAATAATAATTTTGTTCAAAATTTTGTTCAAGCTTGCACTACATTATATGAGGTGTTTGTATCCTAAGCCTAATATAAATTTTACTATCTGAAATGGCTAAACATTGTCACTTGCTTTTTTTTTAACAAAAAATATATTCTTTTATAATTATAGAATTTCTAAAGGATTTGAAAGAGACAACGTACCTGCTGTAAATTAATTGAAAGTTGTGGAATATTTCATGTTTGTGCATGTAGGTTAAGTTAGTGAAGTTGATGGCAACATTGCAATTGGTTGTTAAAGTATTTGCAATTGACAGTAGGGTAAATGGTGAGGCCAAGGTTTATCAACACCACAATTTCAATTCATATTTAAACAAATGGGTTATAGTAAGTCAAACTAAGTGAGAGTATGGTTGACTTTCAAGTTAAGCTAGTTAGCTTTACACACTGCCAAACCTGCCCATGAGCAAAGTGCACTTGCATAAGTTAATCAACATTATAGGGTCAAGCATTAAAGAACTAAGGTGATTCTACGATGCTAGAGCAGTAGGAGTAATCATATCAACAACAAATGGCAGTATGTTAATTTAAGTACCTTCAATAAATGTCAGAGATAAAAACTCCCTAGAAATAAGTTCTCAAACATTCCAACACCACTCACTGAATTGTTTCTATATCTATTCGACGCTTCAAAAATCCAAGTTTTTCCCATTATAAGCATGGAAAATCACTCTAGGAGTCCTGTTCAGTTGTCAATTTAATTTGCCACTGGATTCTGTCCATCAATCCATCCGATATGAATATCTACATCTAAATAAAGAACCAAAAATCAATCCCACAGGGCATAACTGCAAGAAACTCTAGTCAGCCTTTGAATTTCCTCACTTCTTCACTAATTCACAAGCATTAATAGGGCAATTGGTATACTAAATCCCTTCTAGAACAAAAATATATCCAATCAATTCCATTTCTTGAAACATGACAAAGAAAAACAAGCAAGTTCTTCTTTCTCCCTTAATCATACAAACCCTAATCCTTAAAGACTATGTATTCTAACCAGTAAAAGAACAGGAACACTAAATAAATCGATGCACATTCATATACAATCATAGATCATAGAAACAAAGAGAAACATACTGAACCCAAGAAAGTTAAGATAATTTTTCCGGTACACAAACTTTAGCGAGTTAGATTCTATCTAATACATTAAAACAATCTAAGAACAAGACAACTTATGATTCCCTCCACCAAAATCATACACCCAACAAAGTATGAAACCATGTTTTTAAAAATGAAATGAGCAACCATGAGAGCATACCTTAGATGTAATGTTACCTTTTGGAAGAGCCAAAACACCAATAAACATCCAATAAGATACCCTAAAAAACTATAAAACAAAAACCCATATCAAACTAGAAACCCACTTAATCAAAAAACCTCAAAATTTAAAAAACAACTTTAAAAATATTGGTACCCACGTTGGATATTCTCAGCTAATGTAGTCTCTTGAAGTTAACCCATATCCACTTTTTAACTCTTTAAAAATCTCCAATTTTTGGTTGATTATAAGAGGAAAGAGGTTGGTAGGTGGATTGCAGGATAAATTAGAGGCTGAAGAAGAAGAAAAACTTGAGAAAATAAGGTGATTTTGTTGAAGTAAAAAAGAAGCTAGAGAGGAAAAGGGTTAACGGTAAAAGAAGAATGAAGAAAGGAACTGAAGAGGAAATACTAATTCGTTTAGTTTTTTAGCAAATGTGAAGAAAAGAGAAATGAAAATAATGACCAGAAAAATAGTTAAATTTTCTAAAAAGTATAAATTGTAAAATTTTTGGTAGGAAAAAATTTTGGCTTCTAAAAATTTTTTGCTCCAATATTTTGGAGCTAAATTCTTTTACTATGAAAAAATTGCATTTTTACTGCAAAATTATAGTGTAGTAAATAAATAATTCTTTTACTATGGTTTAGGCATAGTAAAAGCATATAGGATGCCATTTTGACTTGGCTTTTGCTACAGTGTACTTTTGGTAGTTATAAACTACCTTTTGGAACGGTATTTTGACTGTAGTTAAAAAAATTGTAACAAAAGATCTTTTTTCTTGTAGTATACTATAGAGATTGTAAGAGGCCACTGAGAATTCTGAACATTTTTTTTTCTTTTATGTCGTATGTTTCTTTTTGTTTCTCTCTTCCACTTTAAGATCTTAGTCCTCTATTTATAAGGGTAAAGGTGGGCCTCACAAAGAAGCTTGGTTAATGAGGTAGAAAACTCTTTGGCCCTATCCAAAGGCCAATAGATGATACTTATCCATAAGCTAATGGATATTACTTATCCATAAGCTAATAGTTATCCAAAGGTCATGCTTATCGAATAAGCCTATCAAATATGGATGCTTATTTGGAACACTGGCTAAAACCTGATTTGATCAGTTTTGGGCCATGGCCCAATACTTGATCCAAATTGCAACATCTCCTACTTAAACATATTTGGCATACTCTCCACAAATCTCAATCTCTAAGATACTCAATCTCATGAATTTCTTTCATACAAGAAAAAAAGTGTGCCACCAAGCCAGAAAAGGAAAAGTGAGGAGTGTCATATTAAGTAATTACCAAACTAACATGACATTACAACTCCCACAAAATCTCGCTATACCCCAAACCAATGCAAGCATCTCTGATCCCTCAAATAGAACATGCTAGAATTTCTCAAATTTAACTCTGTGTCTATGGCTACATTACAACACATTTGACATAGCTGATCGACCTATAAGCTATAGAACAAATTTACAAAATAAATATGGTTCTTTCTTTAGCCTCTTATACCAATCCATTTAGACTAGACCATTTTCCTAGACAAGCTCCAACAAACTAAATATAACCCTAGCCTTTAGATATCTTGCTACAGCAATGACATCAAGCTTACACTTCATGGTATGGTCTAAAATCCCAAAGGGTACATTGATTAATAAGTGCTCACACAATGACAAAGTAGGGATCCATTCATCACTTTACTTATATGGTCATCCAAAAGAACATGCAGTATGAATACATGCTATGATAAGGCTCCCCCTTAAGTGAACGTGTCACGCTCTAGAAAACATCTTAAGAACTTGAGTACATCCGCCTCATAAGCATTTGACCTGTGCACCAACGCATAGTCGCATGTTCAGCTTCAAAAAAGGCTTACATAAAGTTCGAACATACTTTTTGTGATCAGTTTAAGATCCCATCTTAGCTCACAAGCCAAGGTGACTTTATACATGGTTCACCAAAATCGGAACGGAGCTTAAGGTTCCAACACGATAGTTCTAAATGGATGTGCTTGTGGATCAAACTCAAAAATCCGATTAATTGGTAGAACGCCACTCTAATTAGATTTTGTATACAATTGTACTGTAAATGGCATGGAGCAAAATGACATTGACAACCATGAAAACCTTGAATTGTGAGCATTGCTTGATTGAATAAGGGATAGTCTTGGCGATGGAAGTAGTTGTTAATTATTGCAACGAAAGGCTTTTGTAATGGTGTTGATGGGTGGTAACCAGTGAATTTGAATTATTTGTTGCTTGAATGTGATAAGGGAAGGGGGTCTAGAGGCCCAGTGACAAACATGATACTCATTTTCCTTTTTTTTCTTTTGTTTTATTCTCTTTTGTTTCTCTATTTTTGCTCATTTTAGTATATTATTTGAATAGCTTTTCTTTTTCTATTAAAAATTATATTTAAATATGTTAACTTCTAAGTATGAAATTTTACTAATAATAGATATATTTATAAAATTTGCTATTAATAATTTTAAGTATCATAATTCTACATGTTAGCTTAAAATATTTAGCTTGAAATTCAATATTTTTGAATTATTATGTTTTTAATAATGTGTAAATTTGAATGAATCAAAGTTACAAAGAAGACATAATATATAAAGAATTGGTATATAAAATGCATTGTTTGAATTTGAAAAACAAAAAAGATATAAATCTTTATAAAGATATAAAATGTAAATTTGAATGAATCAAAGTTACAAAGAAGAAATAATATATAAAGAATTGATATATAAAATGTATTGTTTGAATTTGAAAAAAAAAATTTATAAATCTTTATAAAGATATAAACCTAGTTATGTCAATTATAAATGTCAGATTGAGAAACTCATTGGTACCAAGTTATTTGGGTAAAAAAGTTATTTTCTACTAACCATGAAGTACCCAAAGTTAAATTTCTTCAGGGACAGGATATGTTATACATGCCCAAAAGGGAAGCAAATCTTCATATCTTTCAAACCAAAAAATGAGGTCACAATTTCCAGGCTACTGGAACTTCTACATATTGACCTAATTAGACCTATGAAAATCACTTCTCTTAGAGGTAAAAGATATGTGTTTGCGATGGTAGATGATTATACTCATTTTACATGGGTTCTATTCCTTACTGATGAAAATTATACTCTAAATGCTTTCTTTCTACTTACTAAAAGGCTTCAAAATGAAAAAGGTTGTTTGATTAAGAAAATTCAAAGCGACCAAGGAATTGAGTTTGATGAAACAAACTTTACTTTGTTTTTTGAAGAGCATGATTACATTCATGATTTTTCTACTCCTAAGACTCCCCAACAAAATGGGATGGTTGAAATGAAAAATCAAATTTTGCAAGAAGTTGTTAGAACCATACTTCATGAATATGATCTTCTAAAATCTTTTATGGTGAAGCCGTGAATATGACTTGTTATTGTGTGAAATCGTGTTTTCTTAGGATCATTTTTGAGAAAAATCCAATATGAATTGTGGCATGGCAAAGTTCCAAACATTTTTTATTTCTGTGTCTTGGGTTGCAAATGTTATATTCTTAATGATAGAGACAATTTGACAAAGTTTGATTGCAAAGTTGATGAAGCTATCTTTGTTGGCTACTCAATGCATAGTAAATCCTGTCATGTATTTAATAAGAGAAAAATAATGGTTCAAGAATCTATGCATTTTACGTTTGATGAGACTAGCATATATTGTGTCAAGGAAACCTTGAGCAAAATAGTTGCATGATTTGAAAAAATAGTCAAGATTCCAGACCCTAAGCCATCAACATCAAATCAAGAGGTACCAGAATTATTTGAGGAAATAAATCCCATTGTTGAAACTGATTCCAGTAAGCTAGTAGAAAAGACTAAATAAAGAACCATAAAGTTTAAATATGCTTCCAATCACTCTACTAATAGAATTAGTGACATCCTCAAGCGGGAATAACTACCATATCTAAAACTAAACAAGCTCCACTAAATGAATCTAATTATGCCCATTTCAATGATTGAACCTAAAGATTTCAAAGAGGCACTAAATGATCTATTCTAGATTGAAGCGATGAGGGAAGAACTAGCTTAGTTTGAAAAAATTGAAGTTTGAAAACCTGTATAATGACCATTAGACCATCAACTATTGGTACCAAGTGGGTGTTTAGAAATAAGCTAGATGAAATTGGTAAAGTTATCAGTAATAAAGCAAGATTAGTAGTAAAAGGCTATAGTTAGCAAAAGGGCAGTGACTACAATGAAATGTTCACTCCAGTTGCAAGGGTAGAATCAATTAGAAGGCTGCTTGCCTTTGCATATCATAAAAAGTTTATGATCCATCAAATGGACGTAAAAAGTGCTTTTCAAAAAAGATTCGTTAAAGAAGAAGTTTATGTTGAGTAGCCCCCAATTTCAAGAATTAAAACTTTCCTTAATATGTTTTTAAATTGACAAAGGCTTTATATGACCTAAAACAAGCTCCTATGGCTTGGTACGATCAATTGAGTAATTTCCTCAAAAATAATGTTTCTTCAATGGAATCATAGATACCACATTGTTCACTAAGCACAAAGACAATGGTTCTCTTATTGTTCAAATTTAAGTTAATGACATAATTTTTGGTGCTATTAATGATTTGAATTGTCAAACGTTTGCCAAGAAAATGAAACAAAAATTTGAGATGAGCTTAATAGGAGAGCCCAACTTCTTCTTGGGACTTCAAGTGAAGTAAACTCAAAAATGGATATTCATCTCACAAGAAAAGTATACAATGGAGCTCCTAAAGAAGTTTTGAAAAAGTGAATGCAACCTTGCAACCACTTTCATAAGTACAAGTACCAGACTAGAACTTGATGAAAACAATGAAAGCGTAGACGAGAAAGTCTACATAGGTATGATTGGTAGTTTACTTTATTTAACTACAAGTCATCTAGATATTATGTTTTCAATATGCTTATGTGCTAGATTCAAATCTGACCAAATGGAATCCCATTAAATGCTGTTAAAACAATATTGAGATATCTTAAGGAAACATCTGACTATGGCTTATAGTTTCTATATTCTAAATCTTTTAATTTCATATGCTATTCTGATGTAGATTATGCTGGTTGAAAGTTAGATAGGAAAAGTACCATCGTGGTTGTCAACTATTGAAAAATTGCCTAGTTTCATGGTGCTATAAAAAATAGAGTATAGTTACACTATCTACAACCGCCGCAAAATACTTGGCGTTGGGAAAATGCTGCACCTAGGTATTACAGATGAAGCATATTTTACATGATTTTGGTATTACTATGCCTTGCGTGCCCATTTTATGTGATGCTATTAGCATTTCTAAAACTCCAGTCTTGCATTCATGCACAAAACACATTGAAATTAAACATCATTTCTTAGTTGATCATTTGAATAAAGGTGACATATCAATTAATTTTATGTCTACTGAAAATCAGCTTGCAAATATTTTTACTAAGGCATTAGAGGAAAAAAAATTCATTAATATTTCCATCTTTTCATTAATTTTATGTCTACTGAAAATCAGCTTGCAAATCTTCTTTTCATCTTTTCAAAATGCCAAAGAGAGAAAGCTCTCAGTTAGTTAGACCTTCTTCCTCAAAGAAAAAAAAAACCCTCTTCATCCTCCTCTGAAGCTATCTCTCTCAAAGTATCTGAAGCTCCTCTTCTGCTATAATGGTATAATGATTCTAGTTCTGATGAAAAATCATCCTTATCTGATAAACCTAAATTCTTAGGCTCTGAGGAACTTGATATTAAATACCCCTCATAGGTTTTCCTAAAAACCCAAGTTGTTCAAATGAAGGTTTGTCAAGCCGAAAATCTTCTATTCCAGTTAATGCAAAACAAGTTACTGACTAGAATTTCAATTAGGTCCCTCATCTGTTAAATTCCACACTATAGAAGCTAAAAAATATTTTTGTCAAAAAATTTCTATCCAAAATTTGAATAGGGGAAAAATAGTTAACTTTTATTTCTTGCAAAAATCTCCTGCCATTAATCTTGTGTGTAATCTAAAATGGGATAGCTTTATGAAACTTGATGAAAGATCTTATCCATTGTTGGTGAAGCTGTTTTACTCAAATTTTACCATCATTGAATCTGAAAATAATGTTTCCATTGAATCCTATGTGTTTGGGAAACAAATTGTGTTGTCTTTGTTAAAACTAAATTTTATACTTGATCTTCCTAATGATGGTACTAAGATTTTTGAATTTTGGACATTTGTTTGATGCTAATATTTCCTTTGATGAAATCACAAAACTCTTATTATTTGAATGCTTCTTAGGTTCTTTTTGATGATGAATGGGGGAATAGTGAAATTTTGAAACTCTTATTATTTTGTCTGTCGGAACTTATCTCTATTTCTAGATTTTTATCTGCATGGATGATGATCAATTTTACAGGCCTATAAACTTATTATCTAGATTATTAGCTTTTGACTAGGCCTATTATTAATGAAATCAATTATCTAGTATCTACTGGTACATGTTGTTTCCTTAGTTTCTTGAGTACATTGATAGGGGGAGCACTAATCGCTCTTAGACTCATGGACCGCATTCATTTAGATGAAGCACAAGCTAGCAAACGCTAGGCACATAAACAGAGGGAGCTTAGGTGATATCCTTCCTCTATACTCAAATTTTTTTGTCATCAAAAGCTAGAGATTGTTGTCTGCTTAATGATTTATATTGTTTTGATTATGATAAAATTACATTCCTTAAATTATATGGTAAAAGCATGCTATCAAATTATGAATATCTTTGCATATTATCTACTAGAATATGTCTATGTGCAGGAATTTACTTTCCATAACTAAAAGATCACTTGAAGATTATAGTTAGATTCACTTCTCTATAACTTAGGAAAGAGTTTAGAGCTTGTCATATAGAGTGGTAGCAACTCATACACCAATCAACAAAGGTTGGGCAAGTAAATCTTTTAGAAGATGCCCTTGGCCTATTCATAAAATAATTGGTTTTGCAATATTCTAGAATCTGCCTTACCCTATCTAGGATTTTGGTTTAGCACTTTACGAAAAGCTAGTTTTCACCATGCTAGGGTATTTCTAATTCTCTTACTTTTATTTTGTCAAATTGTTGTACTTAACTATAAAACATTATTATACCTTAATTGATTTGATAGGTTCAAAATCCTAAGTAAAAACTCAAGTAGAGAAATAGGCTTGCCAAACCTCTATAAATACCAGTGTCCATTTATTATTATTTTTATTGCTTTATTTATCCTTGTTCTAACTAGCAGTTTAATTGGTACTTACAAATTCCAATCAATAATAAAACTATTTTTTGCAAAAGATTTAAATTATTTAGAAATGCCAAAAAGTATTTTGAGTGACAAACTTTCCTTGAATTAAAATCTCTTAGGCTTAACTCATCCTCTCTTAGGTTTACAATCACTCACAGGAGCTCTTTCAACAATAAGCAAAAGGGACAAGGCAAGATTTTCAAAGGAGAAAAACAAAAATTTGGAGGTTCAAACTTCAAATGTTACATTTGTAAAAAAAATCAAATGATGAGACAAATGATTACTTTTTCAAATGTAAAAGCTGTAAAAATGCGGATCAAACCGATAGCCGATGTTTGAAGAAAAATGATAAGGAAGAAATCAATTTCTCCAAGGATGAATGTAATCATTTATTCTCTTGTATGAATGAACAAGATTATGAAAATGTGTGGTATGTTGATAGTAGTTGTAGCAGTCATATGATTGGAAACCAAATGATGTTCATAAAGTTGGATACTAGCCACACTTCTCACATAAAACTTGTTAATGAAAAAATTCAAGATGTAATAGCAGTCCACACAAAGGGGCAAGAACACAAAATTCATAAGTGATGTACTATATAATCCCAATCTCACTCAAAACTTATTAAGTGTTGGAAAACTCTTGCAAAAAGGATATTTAGTGGCTTTTGATGATAAAAAGTGCAGAATTTTTTACAAGAAAAATAATACTTCAATTGCTACCATTGCAATAACTTCAAATAAAGCTTTTCCTCTTGTCATGCCAATGGAAAAGAAAATGGTCATTAATAGTGAAGTCATTGATAATTTTACTTGTGGTGCTTTAGATGTGGAAACTTGAATAACAAGGGGTTACAATTACTCAAAAGAAAGAAAATTATGGTTAGTCTTCCATCCATTGAAAGAAAAGACCAAGCTTGGGAAGGGTGCATCTATGACAATTTGCATAGACTACTATTTCCCAAAACTTCTTGGAGAGCCAAAACTCCTCTTGAGTTAGTGCATATAGATATTTGTGGTCCTATAAGAGCTCCATCACTTGATAAAAAAAGATATTTTACTCTCTTTGTTGATGATTTTACAAGAATGATGTGGATATATTTTTTTGCTTCAAAAATTGGAGGCATTTTCTATTTTTCTCCAATTTAAAGCCCTTGTGGAAAGCAAAGTGGATGCAAAATCAAGACCTTTAGGATTGATTGAGGAAGAGAATTTCTTTGCACTCAATTCCTGGAATATTGTAAAAAACAAATGGCATTTAGGAAAGGTAGCGTACAATTCAAAGTAGCCTACTACAAATGGAATAGCTGAAAGGAAAAATCGAACCGTTGTGGAAATGACAAAATCATTCTTAAAGGCAAGGGTTTGCATAATAAATTTTGAGCAAAAACTGTTCACACAGCCATTTATATCCTCATTCATTCTCCTACCAAAGCAATACCAAATACAAATCCTTTTAAAGCTTGGCATGAAAGAAACTCGATTCTTGTTCACTTTAAAGTTTTTAGCTACAATGCATACTCTCATATTTCAACCCCAAACAGAGATAAATATGATGTAAAGGAAAAGGCTCATCATTATCAGGTATAGTGATGAGTTAAAGACTTATAGATTCATAATCTAAAGACTAACAAATTGATTATTTCAAAAGATGTGATTTTTTATGAGTAGGGAGCTTGGAGTTAAGTGGAAAATCCTTCACAAAGTTCACCATTAAATGGATTTTTGCAACCACCAATTTCACATGAACCTTTACAACATCAAAATCCTAATGTAACAGCAAGTTAGAGAAAACATAGCATGCAAGCTCTTCATGTTATCGAAGTTTAGATTCTGAATCATCTGCAAGGAAGGTAGATCTTCGAGAGATATTTATGAAAATTGTGACATTGCTTTCTTTGGTTATGAATCTTAGTGGCAGTTTAGTTTCATTTCCAACACCCATTTTCATTTTCACTCAAAAATAAAAAATGAAAACAATTTTTCCTATTTTCACTCAAAATATTTCTATTTTCATTTTCAAATTCTTTCTAAATCTACCTTATCATTCTATTATCACATCAATCAAATTCAAATTTGATTTGATATAAAATATCCACTATCATTTCAAAATTAACAAAATATACATATATGTTTAAAAAATAATTTTTTTAACATAAAAATACAATTGTCTATCTTTTCAACCTTATACCTACTCTATTTATTAATTTCCAACAAATGATCCAAACACAATTTTGTCTTCATTTCAAAACTATAACTACTTTTTTAACTTTCAAAAATGGCTAAAAGTTGGAATTAGTTCTGGAAATAAAACTAAATGGGTAGTTAGAATTTTGAAAATGCTATAAAAAAATAAGTATGGAGAAAAGCCATAAATGAAGAGATTGAAATTATTGAGAAAACCAAAAGCTTGGGAGCTTGTTGATTTACCCAAAGGAAAAGAAGTGACTAGTTTGAAATGGATGTTCTAAAAAAGTTGAATGAAGATGATTCAATCCAAAAACATAAAGCAAGATTGGTTACAATAGGTTATTCTCAATAGCCTGGTATTGATTTCAAAGAAACATTTATACCGAGTAGCAAGAATGGAGACAATTTGCACCATGCTAGCACTTGGAGCACAGTTGGAGTCAAATATCTTCCAATTAGATGTAAAATCTATATTTCTCAATAGAGATCTTAAAGAAGAGGTTTATGTGCAACAACCTCAAGGTTATGAAATCAAAGGAATGGAAGAAAAGGTGTACTAATTGAAAAAGGGCCCATGAGCACTAAGAGCTTCGAATAGCAAGATTGATAGATGTTTTTGCAAGAATAGGTTCTAAAGAAGTCCAAGATGAGCCCTCAAACTTGCGAGGGACAAAAAAAAGGTATAAAAGATTTATTGATTTTGTGTTTATATATTGATGATCTTATTTATTTGGGTACTAACATAAAAATGGTGGAAGAATTCAAGATAAACATGATTTAAGAATTTGAGATGACAAATTTAGGACTCATAAGATATTTTCTTGGAATTCGAGTGAAACAATCCAAGGGAAAGATCATATCTCAAGAAAAATACATTGATGATTTGTTAAAGAAGTTCCATACAGAAAAATGTAAACCAATGGTAATACCTTTAGATTTGAATGAGAATTTGCAACAAGAAGATGGCGTTAAAAAAAAATTGACCCAAAATTATTTTGAAGTCATGTTGATTCTTTTATCTATCTAACTAATATAAGACCTAACATTGGTCACTCTGTGAACTAAATGTTTCAATTCATAAGTGAATCAAGTAAGATTCATTATGCTGCAGCAAAAAGGAACCTCCCTTTTCTCCAAGGTACCAACAAATATGGCATCAAGTATGAGAAAAAACAAGATAACAAGTTGATTGGTTTCACGTATGGTGATTGGGTAAGATCTTTGGATGATCAAAAAAAACATTGTTTGATTTATTTTTTATGTTGGTTCAAAAGTGATTTCTTGGAGTTCTAAAAATAAAAAACGATTGCATTATCTTAAAGTGAAGCTGAATATATTCAATTCAGTGGTGCCTTTCATTCACATTTTTTCCACCAAGAATGTTTTCTAAAATTGTTTGACCCCTGAATTTTGAGTATCCTACTTTCACAAAATTCACAAGGTTTAACAAGCAATTGATATTTCATGATCAAGGGTGTAATACTCTTTGTAGTAGCAGTCCTTATATATTGTATCAACAATCGAAGTATGGTTGGAAAAAAAAATCTCTATTTGAGAGAGGCTTCTTCCTATTCCAATGAATTACATTGGACCAAGAAATGATCTATTGGAAGAATCGATTGGGTCTTCCAATATCAATAAGTTAATTGTTTTGCTCCTATATCTTCCAAAAGTAAACAAGGATCTTTAAGAGTTGTTTCCTGCTACGATAGATGTAACTTGTGAAGTAGTATGACTAAGGTGAATTCCATCAAATTTGCAAGAAAAACATGAGTAGCCTACAATTGTCTCTGTGACATGTCAACCATTGGAATGACTAAAAATCCAATATTTCATACAAGGTCCAAACACATTAAGCTACGACATCATTTCATTCATGATTTGGTAAGCAAAGGAGAAATCAACTTGGAGTTTGTCAACACAAATGATTTTGTAGCAAACTTTCTTACCAAGGCCATCTCAACTAAAAAATTTGAGAAGTTCAAGAAAAAGCTGAAAATTACAAATTAAGAGGGGAAGTTGAAAAATAATTTGTAATCTTCTATATTCTTAAAAACATAAGAAAACTTAAAGAAACCTTGGAAGATAGAAAGCATGCTTTGTCAGAGTAATTACATAGTAGCCTTAATGTGTTACAAGGAGACATTTTAGATTTCCAATAGTCTAGAAAATGTAACATCATAATAACTTATATGTAGTCATGTCTATAAATGTTGTACAGTGCACTAGATTTATAACAAATAATACATAAGAACAAGCAAGTTAGGAAAAAAAACTCAAGTAAAACTTAGATTTTTCTACACTAAAATCATCTCTTCTCTCACAATCTTCTGTATCTATTTACTTCCTAAAAATTGCTTCCATTGATCTCAACATCCTTAAAACTTTTGCCATACTTCTGCACTCTAAAAACCCCAACATTCACTCCATCTTAATTTTGTTAACTTTCAAATGTAACATATATCAATAAACTTTATTCTAAATGAAAGCACATCATCATCATCATCATCATCACCATAATAATAATAATAATAATAATATATTCTCATACTATGTGATTACTTCATAGTTATGGTCAACATAATTCTTAATAATTAATTTTTACTCACTAGTCAGTAGACAAAACAAGGAATATATCATGTTGATTGCAATGATGAGGATGTTGTACACTCGAAGCATAAGTCAACTACTAACTAAATCAACTTATTGGTATGAAACCAAAGTTGCAAGTTAACCACCTCTTCCTAATAGATATAGGCGAAGTTGATGAGGGACGAACCAAATGTTGGGAGTACCAATCAACAGGTTCTAGTGTGGGGGCTTGGCTATTGACATATCTACTTCACATAGGACTTTCAATTCTTTCTCACTTAGCATATCACAACAATCTGAGCTAATGTGCGATCAATAGGGAATTTGTCATTTGCCTAGATTTCAACTCTCCTTTAAACTTTCCCTCTAAGGACCTACCCTCGCTTGATTTTGGGGTGTCAAGGACTCGAGACAAAAGTATTGTCACCATGAGATTTGTAACCGACAAGAATGTAATATCAAGATAGCAATAGAGCATCAGCTCAAAATAGAGAAGCCAATGGCCGTCGTCTAGGGTGATGGTTGTGTTGATAGTTTTAACATAAGCTCTTCTGTGTGTGAACAAGGCAAACAATGGCAAGCCAAGAAATTCCCTCATTGCTCAAGCAATTAATGTCCAAGAAAGAGTTGTTCCACTGATGCCCAAATACTCTTGCAGCACATTGGTGTCAATATCTTAGGAAAAATTGCGAAAGTAGGACTGTGAAGAAAGCTATTTTGCAAAAGAGGATCACGATTAAGATCGTGATAAAACTAGGACCATAACTATAAAAACAAATCCAAAAAGAGGACAAGATTGGCCCCGTGCCTCATCATGTGCTACATATATTTTTTAGAAAGGAAAAGTAGCTAAATAAGACCATGAGTAAGGTCATTTTGTGAAAGATGACTAAAATTAAGAAGCAACAAAAAATATTAACCAAACTTAAGGAACAGAAAATAAAAAACAAAAAGCAAAAAAATGACACATAAAACATACATAAGAGCAATATCATCAAATTTCACCATATGCAAACTCGTCAATTTTCCTCCCATTGTGCATGGTTAGTCATTTTTGGATGAACCGGTCGAATTTTGTAGCATCCCAACATCATAAATTTTCATTCAATTTTGTATCAATAGTTGTTTTGGATGAATCTGCCGAATTTCATAACATTCTGATGTCATCAATATTTTTTGCCTAATTTTTTTACTGCCCAATATATCAGTTTTATGTGGTTATCTTTTTTGTTACACCTTAACATTTTGATTCTTAAGATTAGTTATGTTTTTGCTGCTCCTTAAATCCGATCCTATTTCACAAAATGGCCTTACTTATGGTCACATATTGCAAATTTTCCCTTATCAAAATATACGTGGCACATGACGAGAAGTAGAGTTGTGCAAGTCAAGCGCCATGCAAGCATATTCTAGTGCTGACCATGCTTTTTGGCAAACTTTGTCCTTTTCGTTTATGTATTTTTATAGTCGTAGTCCTAATTTTCCCATAGCCTTAGTTCCAATCCTCTCTCCAACATGATTTTATTTATGGTCTGATTTTTCTAATTTTCCTAATAATTAAATATTTCAAATGGATGGTAAACATAATAAATCCTAAGTTAATATATCATTGACTTGCTTGTGGAAGCAGCAGGTGCAGCTGTTTTTCTTTTTGAAATCTCGTGGTAGATAGCCATAATTGTCGCACAAAATTGTGCGAGGCTTTAAATACACAATCTTTGGTGTACGTCAAAGGAGCAAAATCTTGAAATATCTGCCGTACAATAATTATGTGCTCGTAGATAAAAAATCATAATCTTGAACACTGCAAATGGATAATCATGTGCTGACAGATAAGCAATCTTAAAATATTAATTCCTTCAGTATCCGACGTCTTTGATTGCCCAAACCTCCTGCATATTTCCAATTCTTTAAGGAGGCACCAGAATAAATCAATTATATATGGGTTCTGCTTCACGTGACACGTTACTTGTTACTTTCAGATTGAATTCTAACTGACAAAAAGATAGATTGAATCTGCACAATATCGTAACTGCTCCATAATTAATGCCAGAGTATCTTCATTAGAAATCTGTACCACTAATCGAGATATTACGAGCTACTGCTCTATTAATATTTGCAGAACCATTCATCACGCGTATTATGGTTATCCATAAATTAATAAGTCATGCAGGTTTGATTGTATTAAGAATTTTGCCATACTTGAAAGTTCACCCAGTACTAATTGATCAATATATTTTTAAGGGATAAAATTATTGTACCCCTTGTGAAAGTAGAAATAAACAAAAAACCCATTCGTGAAAAAAAAATTTGAGAAAACCTCCTCGTCTTTTTTATAAATCATGCAACAAACACTTTAAAGGATATGATGTATGTCAAGTGTCTATAAATATGAGTGCTTAAAATTTTTTTATATAAAAAATCTACTATATCTCTTAATATCAACCGTTGGATGCTTTTAAAAGAATCAATAGTTGGGATCAAACTATATTTATAAAAAATAAATATATATATTTATTTATAAATATACATTTTATAATATAATATGTATATATTTACATATATATACATCTATATATATTACTAAACCCTAAATCTCCCACTCCACCCCCACCCATGGCTGCCATGGCTTGGCAAGACGATCAACCATGACCGGCCGACAACAAGGAACGACCGGCCATGGCTAGCCATAGTATAATTTTTATTGTAAATTTAATTCAATCCAATTCAATCCATTTTAAAATCCAAACCAATTTATTTTTAATTTATTTGTGTATTTTATAATTAAGATATATTTTTTATATAATTAGTATACAAATTTCAGTTCGATTTGGATCGAATCGATTTTTATATTAAAACAGAAAATCGATTCAAACTGATTGGTTAAAAAAAATCATATTCAATCCAAAAAAATTTGTTTTGATCGATTTTTTATTTTTTTTGGATTGGAATGGATTTGAATGCCCCTAATATTTATATAATATATGTATATAAGTATACTTTTTTATTTATTTTTTATAGATTAATCCAAATCATTCATTCTCAAGAATCTGACGGCTATGGAGAAATTAACAAAAAAAAATTAAAGAAAAAAGAAAGATAAGAATATGAGATAGAATAAAAATAAAAAGTAATTTAATTTTAATTTTATTTGAGGATAATTTTGCCTTTTCAATCGTAAATAGAAAGCAAAAATAGAAAAGGAGGCAGTGTGCAAGAATTAAAAAATGATTGGTGAGTTTTTTGAATATTTTTTTTTCCAAAGGGGGTATTCTAAACATTTCATATTTCATGGGTGGTAAATTTTTATTAGCCCTATTTTTTATTTTCAAACTATCACTTGGAAAATCTGATCTCTTAATTTGTTTAAATATATCCATTTCGTTGACTAATAAGCATTAAAGTAATTATAACACTCACATATGAATTTTAATTTTTTGAGGGCACAATTGGATTATTGAAAAAAATTGGTAGGAGAACGGTATAATTTTTAGGTTACTATTACTTCTCTTCTTACTAGTCATGACTCATCCAACGCCAAATTCCACAAACTTAAGAAAAATGACAAAATTGCTGAGATAATTGTCATCCATGAGAGGGAAACAACATTTCTTTTTATAATAGTACAGAGATATAACTTGTTAAAATTTTGTGTATTTATTCGTCCCCTCAAACCGTATACCGGAGCGAAGTTTGGAAACAAAATCCATAAGAATTAGTTATTATAATTTAGAGAAGATCACTAGTTTACAAAACATTGTTACAATTAATTATGCAGCAGGGAACTTAGAGAAGGGAAATTTATTTATCTATACTATTATATATAACAGAAATAGATAATAGTGTGGGACTTATAATTTTACAATTTTGATTCTAATTATAGGTCCCACATCATTATGCTACGCATAATAGTATAGATATATTTACAAGGAACCATTTATCATTTTAACATCATGGTCTTGAACACCTTCGTGTGTGATGTTAGATAGTGTTTAATTGAACTTATAAGTTCCTTAGAAGATATTTTTGAGTTTATAAAATTTTGTAAAATGCTTGATAAATTTTTAAAGGAGAAATTAATAAACTTTTAAAATAAAATATTATGGCGTGATTAGTATATTTGGAAGAATGAAGTGAAAATGAAATAGATAAATCTATTTTTTAATCAATGCTTGCTATAATTTAGAGATGATAGTGCTCATTTTTGAAAGTATGTTCTTTTTTTTCTAAGAAGAACCAATCATATATTATTATAGTAAATTTTGATTTAACATTCTTGAAAGTATGTTTAGACGTCATTCCGTGCCTCACCTAGTGGGTTTAACTATTGTCAACACATTTGACAAAATCACCATCCGAATTTAAAAAAAGTGTTTGATACTTAAATAAGAATTCTATAAACAATTAATATGATATTTTGATTTTTTCGATTGCTACATGTTCTTATGCAATTGTATATCTCACTCATATATATTTTCAAAAATAACATAAAAATATTATAGGTTACTATAAAAATAAAAACAAAAATTTAATAAAAATAAGATTAAAGATATGCTTCCTCATTTCATTGTAATATAAAAAGTAAAGACATCGACTTATTCCACGAAGATTGAAATATGTATATATATAATTTGAGATATATTAATAATATTCTTGCCTCTTTGCATGAAAAAAATAAATAAATAATAATAATAATAATAATAATAATAATAATAATAATAAATAAATAAATAAAGAGTTGTAGACTCTGTCAACAACTTTTGAAATTAAATTTTGAAAAACAAAGTCGTACTAGCTTTATCACAAACAAAAATTGACGGTCTAATCATAAGATATTTTATAATTTTTAAAATAATATTTTATTAAAAAGTTCGAGATAAGAGTTTGCTAAGTTGCAATAATAAAAACTGTAATTTCAAAAAAAAAATTATATGTATACTTTTTTGAGTAAATGTATATAACAAATGGTAAAATATAAATTAAAATGCATCTACATTGACTAATATAATTTGAATATCATTACAATTTAAATTAAAACTATCGTATTATATAATATTTTTAACATAAACAGATTTAGCCCACAATTTTTTTTAAAAGTAAAATAAATATTTATATTTTAATAATTTTCTATAATAGGGTAATTTGATCATTCAAAGTAGCTATATTACATTCCCACCAATCATTGACTTTTATCAATCATAAAATTGAAATCGAGAAATGCCAATTTCATTCTTTTTTCTATTCTTTATGCATATCGATAATATAAGTTATATCAAACATCATTTCTTTACAATCATTCTGGGGTGAGTCTAGCATTAGTCATGAATTGTAAGTGACTAATGTTACTCATAACAAATTTAATCTGTATAATATGTTTTAGCAGAACTACGCTATCCATTTAATATAAGCAACCACTTGTTAAATAATTTAATAGACCTACTACCTCTACAGCCCTTATGTATGATCTATATGTATTTTTGTTTAATTCAATGTGTAAATGTAGGAAAAATTTATTTTTTTAGCCTCATAATTTAATTGTGTGGACATTGTTAGTTTCAAGTTAATGAAATTGAAGATTGTTAGCCTAAATTTCATAACTTTTTAATACTTTTGGTCCTCCTCTCAATTTTTAGTTAAGATTTAGATGGAACTATTATCTATTTACGAAACACTCTTAAAATTTTATCTATTTATTAAAAAAAAACACACAAAATACCACAAAAATTCTCTAAAAAAATATTTTAAAATATTATATTACTACTAATATATAAGAGGCAATCACATCTGCTACAATAACATTTGAACCGATGTAACCCACCCTTAGTACTCCCTCTTTTCTTTTCTTTTCTTTTCTTTTCTTTTTTTTTTTTTTTTTTGCTCCCATGCTTTTTCTCCTTTTGCATTACCATCATTTTTATTTTCTTACACATGTCCTTTCATGTATTAGCTTCGCACCACCAAGTTACTATTTGCATATGATAGCACACTCTCAATTCCTTTTCCACCCGTTATATGTCTAGGTTCCTATGGACCTACGCTAGAACATTGCGATTTGCTGCAAAGTATGTGATGTCATTCACCCATTTGCCTCTTATGGTGGGGGTTTGGTGGCATTGATGCGGGTGTCAGTGGAGGAGGCAGCAGCAGCAGCAGCAATTGAGCACTGGATGGTGGCGACACTAAGTCGAGCACGCCACGCCATCCAATAATAATGCCAAAGGTACAATTATGCATAATCTTAATCTTGATTTCCTTTTTCTCTTTTAGTGTTTGGGGAGGAGTGGAGGGCTCTTCCTTTTTTCATAGGAGTTTGATATTATGTATTGAAATCATTGTAATTCTTGTTAATGTTTGGTGTGGATTTTGAGGTTTTATTTAGATTTTTTCTTATTATTTGAGTTACTGTTTCTAGAGCTAAATTTAGGAATCTTAGTAAAAGATTTCAGTGATTAGGAGATTACGGGCTTTGTTGTAAAAGTATTAGTAGCTTAGATTTTGAATCCTTTTTTAGGTTTACCGATTTGAAATTGAGATTTTGCTCTCTGTTGAAAATTAAAAGAATTACGAGAACTAAGATTGCATTGCACTATTTATTTAGGAGCAATAAGAAAAGCAATAATAGGTATCTTATCCACATTATCCATGATATTTCATCATATTTGCCACAATCATTTAAGTCTCACTAATATATGAGTTGCAATTAGCCATTTAGCCTTTGGTTAACTTTTTGATATGTGCTTAATTTGATCTTGGTGTAATCAAAGAAGACAGCATCAATAGTTCTAAGGAGCTTCAGGTACCCCTAAAATGAAGGCAAAGTGTTTGTTACTATATCATCTAACATACTCTGTTTTAATTTGTCGTTGCCCTCCATGGAGTAGGAAACTTAAGCAGCTTCTAACTTCACAATAGAGTAGTTCACAAACATTTAGATGTGTAGAATTGTTACACTTTATAGGAGATTCAATATAACCATCTATGTTTATACAAATGTATTCCTTACAAATATAACAGTAGCTGTAGGCCATCCTTTATTTTTGATGAAGAAGAAATTGAAGTTCTTGTTATCGCTATAGAGAAAAAGGACAGTGATGTTGTTTCCAAAGATATTTGAATTTGTAGTTTGATGTGCTGATACATTTCAATTACTCCAGATAATATTTCATTTTAATGGAACTTATGATTTTGATAAATTTAAATCAAGGGCATTGGGAAAAAGATGAATCCATTGAAGGTGCTACTTTGTGTCTCAAGAAGTTGAGCCAGATACAATTGTCCAAGAATTGCTTGCTAGGCAAAGCTTTCATTTTGGGAATCCTTTTCTACAGTGGCAAGTGTTGGTATCTATTCATTTCTTTTAATCTATGAATGAGTTAGTTGCATGTTGTTGCGAATGTTGATTTCTCTACTTATCTGAATTTTATTTTGACTCCAAAGTGAATAAATCTTGGTTTCTCACATTGCATGTGAACACCAACAATGGACCCAAAAAAGAAAGAAAAATTTTAACCACTGCCCTTTAATTTGTTCTTATTTCTAAGTACTTCCAATGGTCTACTTAAACATGTTGAATAGTGAACACCAAAATTGATGTTGTTACACTAAATATGAATGCTACCACCATTTGCATGGATAAAGAATACGAAATGTAGGCTAAAGTTGAACCAAGATAACCCACAAAAGTTCAATTAAAACGAATGAACTCACACAAGAAACAATTGAAGGAAAAATCTTTTGGACTAAAGGAATATTTTTGTAGGAAAAATAAATTTGAGTTACAAAGGAAAATCACTCAAAAGAAGCAGATAATGAATAAAATTAATCGGAACATCTCTCTTCACATTTCCCCTCTCTTATGTTAAATTGTTGGCTACAACTTGTGATCTAGATTGTATTGTGCATACCTTATGAAGATATTTTTTTTAACACAATCTCTTGCAAAGATGGAGTTTTTTGGGTTTTTAAAAAAGAGCTACTGTAATTAGAAACAAAAGGATAGATTTGTTGACATTTAATTTGTTAGGATAACTTATCATTTGATAGCCCAAATAAATTGGGTTTCAAATTAAAGTCTATAAAAAATTTGACCTATATAAAATGGGCCAACCCAAAGTGAATTATAATTTTTTTAATTTATTTTTGATTAGCTAATTGGGCCAAAATATATTTTAATATGGTTCATTAATAAATTAAGTCCATCTCAAGTGGTGTTCAAGCCTAAGGAAAGACTCAAACTTCAAGTAATCAAACCTTAATTTGTGCTCATAAAAAAGGGTGCTAGGTGAGCTCTTGCCACAAAGAAGTGCTGTGACCACAAAGGTTCTACATCTTCTTCAAAAGCGTTAAATTTGAAGACCTTAATATCAAAATAAATAATTGATTTCAAGGTGGTTCGTGATTTCATCCACGAGTTTGGGAAGAAATTGTACATCCGATTCAAGAACACAAGTTTGGGAAGGAATTGTACATCCGATTCAAGAACAAGTATCAAACCCTTAAATCAAACCCTAAAGGAGAAGAATTAGAGAAATTGATCTTCAATTGCGAAGATATTTTTGGATCTTGTAACACTTTCATTTTCATTAAATATTGAATTTATTCATATTTTTCTTATCTTGTAATTCTTTTTGCAAACACGAAATTTGTGTGAATAAATTCTAGCGCTCCCCATAGAACAATCTCTACATCTCATCTCTTCTTTCTACATCAAAATTCCAGTCACTATTTCCAAAAGCTACGTGGCACCCAAGAAGAATCAAGTCACTATTATAAATTAGATAAACGTTATGGATATTATTGCTGCAACTAGTTAATCCTCCATTGAGGGTAAGATCGTTGATACTACTGTATCAAATGACTCAAACCCAGCAAGCTTTACAGAGATCAAGTCCAAATCATCTCTTTTTGATGTGTTGCCTGCAATGTTAACTAAAATAACTACAATGGATGAACAACTTGCTCAGAAAGCTCAGGCCATAACTGATCTTCAAAAGATTATGCAAGATAAAGACCTCCGAATTGCCTAATTAATGAACAAGTTGGAGCACTCAAATGTTAGATAGTCTAGCTAGAGTCATTCGTCCTCTTCAAATCATGTTGAAAATGATAAGCAAATGGATGAGGCACCACCCAAGCATGATATAGTGCAGAAATCTAATCACTCTACAATATCCACTGCTGCATTATTTGTATAACAATTGCAAGAGATGATACCTAACAATATTAGAGCACAGTTTGGTAGACCTTCGCAAAATTCACTCATGTACTCAAAACCATACACTAAGTACATTGATGCATTAAGGATGCTGATAGGTTACTAGCCACCACAGCTCTAACAAATTGATAGAAAAGGCAACTCAAACCAACATATTGCCCATTTTGTGGAATCATGCAATAATGCAAGAACTAATGGTGACCTCTTTGTAAAGCCATTAATGAGATGACTTAACATAAATGCATTTTATTGGTATGTTGATTTGGAGCCTAAGTTTATTCACATTTGAGTAGAAATAGATAAAGCATTTTTTGAACCGCTTCTACAGCACTCGTCGCACAGTAAGTATGATCGAGCTTACTAATGCAAACTAGCAAAAGGACAAATCAATTATTAACTATATCAATCATTGGCATGCTCTAAGTTTGAATTACAAGGACACATTATCAGAAATTTCAGCAATAGAGATGTGCATTCAGGGCATGCATTGGGGACTTCTTTAGATCCTCCAAGGAATCAAGCTACGAAGTTTTGAGGAATTAGCCACCCTTGCTCACTACATGGAGTGGAGCATTGCAAATCATAAACCTACTTTTCAATTGATGGTCAAAAGAAATATAGAAAAAACTTGAAGAGGAATGAGAAGTCTACAAAAAATACTATGAAATAATCCATGGCAATCCTGTCAAGGTTTCTACAAGCAGTAATAAAGGAGAAAAGGCTAATCAACTTGTGCCAACTGAAAGGCATCAATCTACTTTGAAAGAGTTATAGGAAAAAGAGTACCCATTTGTTAACTTTGAAGTCATGTAAATTGTTTATGAGTTATTGGCAAGAAAAATGATTAAGTTGCCTAAGTTGAAACATTCTGATAAAGTTAGGAAGGTGAATAACCCAAAATACTATTGGAATCATTGAGTTATTAGCCATCCTATAGAAAAATATTCTGTGGTTAAAGAGAAAATCATGACATTAGCAAAAGATACAAAAATCATCCTTGATACCAAAGATGCATCAGATGCAGATGTTGCTAGTATCGCAGTTGTTATAAATGCCACTTGCAACTAGAAGAATGTTCTTTCCCCACTTATGGGGGCATCAAGGATGCTTCAATTTGGAAGTATAAATTTAGTCCTATTTGAAACTTTGTTTGCTAATAAAAAGAAAAAGTCAGATACAAGTTCTATTTTTGAAATTGAAGAGGATGGCAAGTATATTTTTGTGACATGCCGGTAGAGGCAAAAGCAATGTGTTCACCAACTTCATCCATCATTCTTAAAGAGACAACATCTCACTAAATGCCCTTAACTGAAGTTAACGAGAGATATGAAATCTTCTCATGTTAAGTTGAGATTTGAGAAAAAATCATTGGGATTCTATTACTCTATGAGACTTTTTTCCTATGAAATTTTTTTAGCAAAAGGTTAAAATAGTATTTACTGCCTCTGTCAAAGTGGAAAGCCAAAATTTTATTTCTTGTTGTGCGATTATTATGTTTATAGATGAAGATTTGTTGCTAGAATCAAAGCCCTATAACTGGCTGCTCTTTGTTTGTAGATTTATGCAAGGTCAAAAAATCAACTACATTCTTATTGATGAGGGATCAATAGTTAACATCATGCCAAAATCTACTATGAAACAATTCAGGATCACAGTTGAGGACTTACCTCACAATCACTTGACTATTCAAGTTTTTAACTAGGGAGGCCAGTAAGCAATTGTAATGATCTACCTATATCTTACTATAGGAGAATTAAAAGTAGATACTTTGTTTCATGTCATTGATGCAAGGGTTTCTTACAACTTGTTACCAGGAAAACCATGGATTTATGAAAATGGAGTGGTTCCATCTATCCTTCACCAATGATCTAAGTATTCAAGGAATGATGAGATAATAAAGGTTGATGCTAACACAAAACTATTTTCTGAGGTAGAATCATATTTTGTAGATGCCAAATTATACCTAGACCCGAGCTCAGTACAAGAGACATTGCCGTTAAAAAATCTAGGCAATAATCCTATTGAGAGAAAGCATGGTAAACCTATGACTCTGGAGTCTAATGATCAAAAGTCCAAGACGTTGATTACTATTAAAACTTTACTAAGTAAAATCATTGAAATCGAAAGGACAACCAATTTACTAGTATTTTGGTATACCCTTCGATCACATTAGAAAAAAGGACAAAATTTATCTGAAATATATATTCCATCACTACACAGTAAAAGAGAAAAAATAAAGGGAGTAGGATCTAATGACTACAAAGTTATGAGAAAGGAGTTGTTTATGCCCATTGTCAATTTGAACTCAAAAGCTTCAGCTGAATTTTCTTCTAGCGCGACTCAACATCAAAAGTTTCATAAGATGTTTGGTCCAAAAGCCTTCAATCTCTTGACTAAGTCTGGATATAACTTCTCCAATTTATCTGAGCTAGAGGTGTTACAACCAAATTTGACTGGAGAAAAAACCCATAGCATTAGCAAAGCACAACAAAAATTAAGAAGCCAAAGGTTTCATGTTGATTAGCTAAGGACTGGCTTGAGATTTACACCAAGTGAGCCAATCAAAATATGTGTGATGAAGAAAGATAAGTGCAATAGATTTCAACATATTGCAACTGAGAATTGCAGCTGAGAAAGACAAAAATAATGAAAGTCAAAAGTTAAGTGATATTTGTATCTCTATATTCGATCGGCTAAGCACTCACACTAACTGTCATTCTATCTTAGAAAAACTTGGTCAGAATCCACTGATTCATAAAAGGCCTACTACAAGTTGTCGTCCACAAGTTTTGGTCTTCAATCAACTTGGAAATAATGCTATAGAAAAATTAAGGAAAATAAATTACCGTGAGGAGACCGACATAATGGAGTTGAGAACTGAAGGTCAATCTATTTGATTATCTCAATTAAGTGAAGCTAAATCCTTTATCCTAATCATCAATATGGATAGATTGGTGAAGGTGATGTGGCATACCATAACATGTTCATCTGATGAAGATGGCGGAATAAGGATGAAATGGAGGTTGCTATAAGCTCTAACTACATAAGTGTTATAGAAGAGCTAATCCCTTAGTATCTTAGAGAGTTCAACAGATTGATTATGGGTAGCTTTGTGCAAAATACAAATTATCATGGGTGGTGGGTGGGGAATAATTCCTATCCCTATTGTGAAAGCAAATGGAATTTTGCAATGGAGGGTTGCATTTCAAAGGGTAGAGGTTGTAGACACACTATACGGTCTAATAATGAAGAAGACAATGAGTCACACTCATGTCATTATGCTACTATTAATGAAGAGTCTAACTCAAACATCTCTGAAGTTGATATTCAAAAAGCCCTCCCACAACTTGAAAATGGTGGACAGGTAACTGTAGATGAACTTAATGTATTAAATCTCAACACAATAAAAAACCTACATCCTATATTTATGAGTTCTCTATTGAGTCTTGAAGAGAATGAATAGTACTTCAAAACCTTAAGCAAGTATAGAGATGTTTTTGCTTACACATATAAAGAGACACTGAGATTAGATCCTAAAGTTGCAATTCATCACCTTAGTATAAGGCATGAAGAGCGCTTAGTAAAGTAATGACAGTGAATTCTCTACCTAAAGCTTGGCCCTCAAATTGAAATAGAAGTAAACAAGCTCATTGATACAGGGTTTATCAAAGAAGTCTAGTATCTAATGTGGATATCTAGTATCATACTTATTAAGAGAAAAAATGGCCAAATACATATTTGTGTGGACTTTTGAGAGTTAAATAAGGCATGCCCAAAAGATGATTTTCATTGCCTATCATTGAGCTCATGGTCAATGCTACTACTGGTCATGAAGCTTTATCCTTTATGGATTGGTCTTCTAGCCATCACCGAATTAGGATGTCACCATAAGATAAGGAGTGCACTGCTTTCCACACTCCAAAGGGAATCTACTATTATAAGGTGATACATTTCATGTTAAAGAATGCTAGTGCCACTTACCAACGTGCTATGTAGAACATATTCGGTGACATACTACATAAAAAAGTTGAATGCTATATGGATGATTTTGTTCTCAAAAGTAGAAAAAAAATGATCACTTGGCAGATCTTCAAGTAGTATTCGATTGGTTAAGAAAATATAAATTGAAGATGAATCCCCTTAAATGAGCATTTAGTGTAACATCAAGTAAGTTTCTTAGCTTTATAGTCCACTAATGAGGTATTGAAGTTGATCCCGCAAAGTAGATGCTATCCAGGAGATGTCTGCACCCAAGAGCTTAAAAGAACTGCAAAGCTTGTAATGTAGTCTTACCTTCATAAGAAAGTTCATATCAAACCTTGTTGGAAGGTGCTAAATATTCAATCACTTTATGAAAAAAGATGCTCCTTTTAGATATGATGAAGGATGTCAAAATGCTTTTAAAAATATAAAGAAACATCTCTTAAATCCACTAGTGTGTTGAGCTCTTATACTTGAAAGGTCGTTTATATTATGTATTATTGCACAAGAAAGGTCAATTGGTGCTCTTATGGCTCAAGAAATTGGAAAGGGTAAAGAAAAGGCACTATACTACTTGAGCAAGTCCCTGGCTAGAAATGAACTGAAATATTCCTCTATTGAGAAGATTTTCTTAGCATTATTCTATGCCATCAAGAAGGAAGCATTATTTTGAAGCATACTCCATACAACTTATCACTTGTGCTGATCCAATCAAGTTTATTATGTTAAGACACGTGCTCTTTAAGAGATCAACTAAGTATTCTATTATATTCAACTAATACGAGATCACCTATATGCCACAAAAAGCTCATAAAGGGCAAGCTATTGCTCATTTCTTGGCTGACCATCCTATTCCCACAAAATGGGAGTTATCTAATGATCTCCCCGATGAAGAAGTTCTCTACGTTCAAATTCTATCAACATGAATGATGTTCTTCCATGGAGTAGCTAAATTTGATAAGTCGTGGGCATGGATTATCTTCGTGTCGCCAGAGAAGCAAGTATTGACATATTTCTTTGTGTTAGGTGAGTTGTTCTCAAACAACGTTGTTGAGTAACAATCCTTGATCATTGGACTTCAAATAGCCTTAGAAATAGAGATTACAGAAATTCATATCTACGGTGACTCAAATTAATCATCAATTAGCTTTTGAAAGAATATGAGGTCAAGAAAGAAGATCTCATATCTTTCTTTAAGCAAGCTTCAAACTTATTGAATAAATTTGAAAGTTTTAGCTTAAATAATGTATCGAGAAAAGAGAATATGATGGTTGATGCTTTGGCTAACTTGCAACTACTCTTGCTCTATCTAAAGGAGAAATATTAAATGTTCCCATATGCAATTAGTGGATTTGCTGCCTTCTGCTAACAATCATGAAGTTTTAAATGCCATATCAATATAGATCAATAATGATCAAGATTGGAGGAGTTTATTTATTGATTGCTAAAGCATGGAAAGTTGCTAAATGATCCTCACCATAAAATGAAAGTACAAAGAAGAACATCTCATTTCATTATATACAAAGTTACTTTGTATTGTTGATCTTTTGAAGGTAATTCCCAACATTGCTCAAATGGCAAAGAAGTAATGGAAGCCCTAACCAAAGGACATTCTAAGGTCTATGACACTTACCATTCTGGTCTTAAGCTCTATTTTTGGATCAAAATGAAGGGTTACTACTGGCCAACGATGGTCAAAGACTATTTGGAATATCAAAGAGGTGTAAAGCTTGCTAATTACATGTAAATTTCATACACGACATTCAAAGCCCCTATATCTTGTTGTTGTTTCATGGATGTTTGATGCTAGGGGTCTCAATATTGTAGGACCTATTACTCCAAAGTCATTTACTAGTCATGCTAATTTATTTGCAGTTATTAATTACATTTCCAAATAGGTAGAGGCAATTTCTCTTAGAAAGGTAAAGAAAGAAACAATAGTTAAGTCCATTCATTTGAACCTTATTTTTCGATATGGGGTGGCTTGCTACATTATCACTGACAATGGGAAACTTTTCTATAACAAATTGATGGATAAGTTATGTGCACAATTTAGTTTCAAGCAACATAACTCCTTAATGTATAATGCAGCAGTATATGGTTTAATAAGACCCTAAGAAATCTTGTAAAAAAAGTGGTGTTGAAGTCAAAAAGGGATTGGCACGAGAAAGTTAAAGAAGCACCGTTGGCATATAGATTGACACACCGAACTGCTACTCAGGCTATTCCATATTCTTTGGTGTATGGAGTTGAAGTTGTTTTTCCTCTTGAAAGTTCGATACCTTTACTTTATATCGCAATTCAAGAAGGACTTACCACCAAAGATAATGCTCATCTTAGATTTGAAGAATTGAAAGCATTGAATGAGATAAAGCTTAAAGCTTAACAGCAACTTGAGTGCTATCAAGATCGCATGATGAGAGCATTCAACAAGAAAGTTCACCCTTGATCATTTCAAGTTGGGAATCTGGTCCTGGTAGTGAGGAGGTTGATTACCTTCACCCAACGAATGGGAAACAAGCTTATACCAAAGTAGAATGAGCCTTATGTGATGAATTAAGCTCACATAAACAACGCTTATAAGTTGGTAGATAAAGATAGATTGTGAATTAGCCCTATAAATGGCAAGTTTTTGAAGTGCTATTATCTATGAAAAAGTGTGCTCCTTCACGCATGAGCCTAAATCATATGTTACTCTTGACTGCCATGAGTATAAATTGTATACGGTAGCCACCAATGGTAATATCTGTGGATAAATTGCTAACCTACTTCATTAAAAGTATTTCATATAGCTAAAATATAGAAATACTTAACCTCATCCATGGTGGCTAAGCCATAGATACTCTTAGCCTAATTGATGAAAAGAAAGAACTTGTATTGCATATGAAAATAAATGTTCTTTTACATCAATTAAAAAAGAAAAAGAAAAAGAAGAAGAAAGAGTGCTAAGAAGCTAAATACTCAAGCAAACACAGTCAAAGGCAACTAAATCATACATGAGATTCTTCAAGTAATGTCTCAATCCTCTTCAAAGATTTAGCCTCTTTGTTAATAAGAAATGGAGTAATCTTGAGCTTCGAGACTTCTTCCCTTTCAGTGGCTACTTCTTTTTGAATGGTGGATATGTTTTCTTCAGCTTTATAGAGTGATAAGCATGTAAGCTTTTCCTTGCAGTTCAACTCGACAAGTCACGCCTTCAATTCTTCTTGTTGCTTAGTGATTTGGAAAAGTTCTGCTTTCAGACTATCCATATCCTCAATCCGTTCAACTTTTATGTCTCAATCTCAAAAAGATCTTATTATGCAAGAAGTGCTTTCTCATGAGCCTCTTGTGTTTCTCTCTGAATTGAGTCCAACTTGACTTTTGTGTAGTTGGATACGCCCTCAAAGAAAAACTTTAGATAACTCTCTAAAGATGATGTATTTTTCATATATGTCCTCATCTCTACAATCAAATCATCAATCATTGGCTCTACCCATAAAAGCTGCGCAAATGAAGTTCTCATTTAACATATTGTTCCTAGTAAAATTCGATCAATATTACTCAGCTTCAATCTTTATAACTGTGGGGCAAAATTCAAAAACTTTAGCACATAGAAATAGCCAAGATGCAACTTCAAATGTTTGCTTGGATTTCTCAAGGACATTATCCTCAACTAGCAATTTCTCTGCAAAGGTTTCAATTTCATAAATCGAAACAGCTAATGCGTTATTACCAAAAGGATAAGAAGTAGCAACTTCTCCATATAAGCTAACAGAATTGACCTCATTTATTAAGCCCATGCTACATTCAGAAGCAATGGTTATTTCTTTCTCAAGGTCTGCAAGCTAAAAGAAAGAGAATAACAAAAGAAAAAAAGATATAAGGTGGGTGAAGGAGAATGATAATGTAAATGAATAAAAAAATGATAATGATAATAAGTGTATGTACATATTCTGCTAATTCCTCTAAAGGTAATGAGAAACTTGGAGTATATGGAAAAAATGTTGAATTCACACTAATATTGTCTAAGTCAAGGACCTTTAATCTCTTTTTAAACTGGTATTTGTTGCTAGATTCATCATTAGAGAGTGACAAGGTAGAAATCACTTCATTTTCTTCAGTTGGACTAGTTGTGGGGACAAGCTTAGAAGTCGAGTCCACAAGAAGAGTTTATTACTTTTTAGAAGGCACTTTTGTTGATTCTAGGTCAACAACTGAATCTCAAGGAGATGGGACAGCTTTGCCATCCTTGGAACCCTATCTTGAAGTCATTTGAGATCTCTTGAGATTTAAATCTACTAGTTGATTAAGTTCAAGAATATTTTTTGTGTTTTTCCCTGAATAAGCCTTCCAATGTTCAACCCACCAATCTACATATTCCTTCACAACTAAAGGTGATGATGAAGCACTATTTAGTATAATTAGCTTAGATGATGGGCATAACAAAGTGCAATATTGTCAAAGTCAAACAAGTTCAACAAACACACATGTAAGAATCTCTTTATTTAGGTGGTCAGGGATATCTTGACAAAAATCATGTTACCAGTTGAATTGATGAGGATTATAAGCTTCAATAATATATACTATTCCACTCCGAAATGTTAAGTAGCTAGACTACAAAGCCACAAAAAGATCTTTGTATATCTCACATCATCTGTCATTAAGGTTTACCTTTATGTGTGCAAGTTTTTAAACTTTGATAAGGTAATGTTGTGGAATAATTCACATGCCTCAACAAGTTCAAAGTGTTTGGCCATATTCTCTCTTGTATATTTCACCACCTAAGCTCCCATTAATTCAAGTTTGGATGAAAACTGTGTCTGAAAATAGCATCTAATCCAGCTATACACACAATGAATAGGAAAGATGGTGGTGGTCTCGCTCCAGCTCTTTGAGACAGATATCTCTCTCAAACCATGCAAATGTTTGCCAATATGTGCTAAAGAAAAACAATTACCACAAGCCATCTTACTTGAGATTTTGAAAATAGAAACACATACCTTATCAACTTTGTGATATGGTAAAGCAAAGTTGCATAACCAACATGAAATGAAAGTAGCCAAATAAGTTTTATCCCACAATCTCTAGCATTAAAAAAGGCTTACCACACTCCTTGGTGCATGCTAAAAGAGACATGTTGATATTCCCACAATGATTGAAAGATAGCCTTGGCCTAACAAGTCTTTTTCAGGATGACCTTGAAGGGGGTTGTGTATATCTAGCTGAGCCTCTAAACTAAAACCAAATCTAGTCAGAAACAGATACACCATTAGAGTCCTTCGAAAGCATATGGTATGCTACGAATAGATTTTTACAGCTTTGTGGCAAAAAAGGTTGGAAGGTATCGACATCAAGCAACTCCTTGGTAGATGGGACAACTTCATCATAGAAATCCCATGTATCGGCAATCTGCAAACTCCACAAAGATCTTATAAAGAGTTCGACAGTTCTCCTACAACAGTGTGCAATGTGTTTACAAAAGGGCATCATAACTCGAGAAATGCATGGAGGACATTCTTGTTGCAAATGTATGTGAAAAAGGGAGGCATGAACAATTATATGGGTCTTGGATTGATGAGAGTGTATGCATGATGGCCCAGCACATCCTCTACCTACTCCCTATAACTGGTGTGAAAAGACACCTCGTCGAACTTGGATATTGGAATTCTTCATGAGCCTCTATTGATGTTGAGATAGTGGTTCAAAAATGAGAACTCTATATGCATGGTTTTAATGTCATGAAGTGATGATTTCAACAACAAGGCCCTAGAATGAGCGGAGGCACCGAAATGTTGATTGATCATCTCTTTAGTTGTCTCCTCAGACCATCCAACAACATACATGAAGTGGTTTGATCGAGTTTTGGAGGTTGAACATCCACGACAACTTCATGCACATATAAAGTAGTGATTTTAGCTTTGGAAAAGTCTCTGTCACCCCGAATCAAGATGCATGGAGTTGGTTCACTATAGTCTTTGATATTTACCTTCATGGTACTGAAATTTTGAACAAAAAGCAAGCTGTCGACTCAATGTTTTGCTCTAAAGAGGAAAGGGATTGCATCGATATTCTACCTTCTACAAGCTTAAATTAGCCAGAGTAGATTATAGTTGTGATAAAAGAACAGGGCCATTGGCTATTGGTGAAGGCGTTTGAAACTTGCAGAAAATTAACAAAAATAAAATAAAATAAAATAAAGAGAGAAAGAGATTAAGATTGCAATGGAGGTATATTCTCTTGGGAAAATTCACAAACAGATGTTGTGTTTAAGCAAGAAGTTTTTGTAAAATCTTGAAAGCTATGTAAGCCAATTTATCAACAAAGACAGGCATTCCCCCAACACGACTCTCTGGAAAAGTTATGCGTTGATTTTCGACTTTCCCAGCCAAGAATGAAAGAAAGAATGAATTACCTTGATGTTATGTTCTTTTCTCGGGTGCTCTGTCTTGCTTTGGTGCAATATAATCGTCTCCTTTCATAAAGTCCATTTAGTGCTACTATAAGGAAATTTCCTACAGTTGGAAGATTTGGCAAAGAAGGCAATTTGTAATGTGTTCCCATGATTAAAGGATTGTAAGAAGAAAAGAAAAACTTACAGTAATTTACTGGATCAATGTTCTAAAATTTGAGGATGGAAATTTTTCCATTCTGCAAAGCCTGGGAAGAAGGAAATTTACAATTCATTCCCAAGATTAGTTGATTACATGTCTAATCTTTCCTGCTGCGAGAAACGTAAGACTACTCTAAGGCCAACCTAGTGTTCAAGCATGTTGTTCAGAGGATAAAAAAATCCCTGGTTTTGTTTCCTTTTATTGGAAAGTGACGTGGGCTATGCATTTGAAAGAGAAATGAGTAGAAAGGTTTTATTTGCTTTAGTTGCAAAAAGAATGTGCAATTTTCCTCTTGTCAAGAAAGATTAAAAAGTCACGTGGGACCAGGTTTAGAAAAGGGGAAAAAATGTGTAAGGAAAGGAAAATGGAATTCTCGCGAATGGAAGCACCAGGACAACTGAGAAACATATTTGATGTTCGTCGAAGTGAAGAGATGCATGCTTGCGCAATTTTCCTTTTTAAGGATTCAAAGTCTTGAGCAAACGGAGGGAGGCTGCTGCTGCAAATGAATAAAATGGAAATTTTCCATTATTCCATTTGCTTTGAGAAAGAAGAAAAAGAAGAGACAAATAAAAAAAAAAAAAAAAA
>JACGDI010005512.1:170720-199927 GCA_014898725.1 Jacaranda copaia
CCTATCTATATGTCCAACCCTACCGGAATTCATGCCGCCGGCCATGGCCCGCAACGGACGTGTGGCGCCGGCTATGGCCAGGCAACCAACAGGGGACCATGGCCAGCCTGACTCTGGGCTGGCGGGGTTAGAGGAAGGGATGCAGTCCGATAGCTTAGGCATCTATTAGAATTTCTTGAGGATTTTATTCGGAAGCGCGGCGATTATGGAAAAGAAAAGGTTTTGGAATGATAGATTGAAGATGTAGGGCATCGAGCAGAAAATATTAAATTTTTTAACTAATTCATTAATTATTAATTTAGGAATTATCATTATTCAAATAATTAATTTTTTACTATTTAAATTATTAAATTATTTAGTTTAAAATTATTAAAATTATATTGTTAGTTGTAAATTATTAAATTATTCTAGATATATTTATTATTTTAATGCTAAGTAGCATGTAGTTTAAAATTATAAAATTATATCTTAAGAGATGGATTTAATTTTTATTTTTATTTTTTAATTAATATATAAATTTGATTAAATTATTTCAGATATATTTTTTATTTTAACTTTAAAAAGTTTTACTAATTATTTCAACTTTTTATGAGTAATTTAAACAATGTTACAATCACACCCCAATGATGTAAAAAACATAACAGATAGGTCCTCAATATACATAGTTGCTATTGAGACTATGACACCTAAAGTGTCTCAATAGCTTATTATGACATCCGAAGTGTTTTGATTACATAACTTGTTATGAGACATAAAAATGTCCCTGTAGATCCTATTATTGTGACACTATATTATGCCACCTAATATATTTTCAACCACCTTGATGATCTAATTATATGACCCTTTAAAGTGTCTCTATATATTATATTAAGACATTACATTTTAAAATGTCTTGATAGACTTGATATCTAGACACTAACACGTGTACCTTTAGAGATCATATTTAAACACTTAAAAATGTCTCTCTATATATAACATTGTGACAGTTTGAATGTCTCAATAAACAAAATTTGTAGACTATGGAAAGTGTCCCTATAAAATTTTATTAGACACCTGAGTGTCTCTATAGGCTTATTTTACACATAAAAGCGTCCTGTAAATATGATATAATGATATTTTTTTATGTCAACATAAATGTATAATTACATTTCACAATGTAATCAAAAGTCTCTCAATGGACCTTATAGTACAAATTCATGCATTGAACGAGCTAAATCTTCCCTGATGCCCGGGATGTACTGTAATTATAAAAGGGAGGCAGCAGCATATTGTAGCGCACAGAATAAAAGGCATTGCATATCCAGTGCAGCTGAAGGTGAGAAATACCATGCACAACCTGTAAGTGGAGAAATTGCAAACAAGTTGAGCACATTAAAGAGGAAATAGAATAAATCCTTCTTCGTGTACACTATTGCCAGCTTATATTCTCTCGGCACCGGTATAGATTGGGAGCTTAATTAAGAGATCCCTCCAAAAATGCACACATTGCAAAGTGCCAACCACAAACCAAACGGCAAAGAAGCAATCCAAAGCCAACTTCTAGAAGGCATTGCCCCCCCAGGTTTAATACTATATATATTAGTATAATTAATTTAAATAATATATTAAAAAGAAGAAGTTATTTAATATTAATTAAAAGTAACCAATTTTAATTTTCATTCATTAACTTTTTTAAACAAATTAACTTTTATTATGGGCTTTAAATTAAAAATTAATTATCTAGATTTATTAAATTGAATTGAATTTATTTTTAATTAAAGATAAAAATTAAAATCAATCAATGAAATATCTATCTATTTTATTTTTTGAAATTCAAAATAAATTCTTAGGTCTGCATTTACAATGAAATAATTAAGTAAAGACTATTAAGTTAGACTAGTCAAAGCATTTCTATTTTATTTGTTTGAGAAAATATTATGGGAATTTAGCCGATTTAATCTTAAGGGACTTGCAAAAAAATTAAAATCTCTCATTTTGACTTTAATAAAATTGTGACAAGAATAAATGTTAGTAAATATTTAAAATTTATTTTTTGAATAAGGTGGAAACATGTTTCAGAACTTTTTCTTCGACTTTTTAGTTACTTTGATTCATTTACAAATTTTTTGATATAAATTAAGGAGCATCACACTCAACTTTGACGAACATATGTATTTTGAATTTACAAATATAAAATTATACTTAAATTTTTAAGCTGTATACTTAAATGGTAAGCCCAGAAGTATTCAGTCCTAAAGTGTACTTATCGTACCTGAACTTTCATACTTTTCTTCCATTGAACAATCAAGATAAATATGGACTTCATCCCGCCCTAATTTTAAGTGTATTGGAGGAAATACTACTGCAACTATTAGGAAGCTGAAGGTGGGCACAAGAGCATTAGTGTCATAGATAGAAAGGCCTAATACCAGCCGATTAGGAAGTAGCAAATGATAAGATCAATACCTAAATATTGGCCCATGTCTATCAGTTCTTCACCGTCAAAACTACCCAATGTTTAACCATATTAAATTTTAAGTTCAATTTCACAAGTTTTTCTGTATGACTCCAATTCTAAGGATTGTAACTTATGAATAAGAAATTTATTCCTCTCCTTTTTTTAGTGGTTCAAAATATCTCGGATTTAGATATCTGTTGTGAAGGTAGTGATTAAGTCTCTTTTTTCATTTTCTTTCTCAATCGTTTAAAATTTATTATTATGTAGAAAAGAGTTGACTTTTATTTTAAAAAAATAATTAGCTGCCAAATTTTATGAAGTCTTACAATTATTTCACAAATTAAACTATTTATGTTTAATGTGCTTGTGGGTATTAGTTTGTAATTTTACAAAAATATGTGTATATTAAGTGCACATTTATATTTAAATAATATTATTTATTTTTTAATTTATTGGAAAAAATTTAGTTATGAAATCTTATGGAAGCAATAGTTTTTATATAAAATTTTTTATATTTCTTAAATAAATATTTTATGAAAATATTATAAAAATGAGTTTGATTATGAATATAATTTAGTAGTTTGTAAAAACTTAGTTATATAAATCAAGTTTCAATGATATATATAGCAAATTTGGTTAAGCTATCAATTTGCTATTAGTCGCAACACCGATCTCCGCGGAAGATTAGATTTCTTTAATTTTAGTTGATTTTTTAGAAATCAAAGTTTCTAATGAAGATTAGTGTAGGACTTTTTAGGATAATTTCTAAAAATTTATGCATAATTGCGTAGAACTTGTAGGAATTTTGTTGAAAATGTGTAGAAATTTCTAAAAAAACGTTCTAGAGAATTCTAGTCTTAGAAAAAATCTAGACTTGTAATCTAGACCGTATGATAAAATCAATCATTACAGTTCATTCGGGAGGAAAAATAGTATAAATAGGACAAGAGCCCATTTGTAATGGAACTAAGATAGAATTAAGTGCTTCAAGAAAAGTGGTGTGAGGTGCGAGTGCTTGTATACACACACATATATATACACTTTATTGTCATAATAATATATAATCTTTGTGTGCCTTGCTATCTTCTTGCATACTTTGTTATTTGGCGTCCATCTTTCATTTCTCTACAAGTGGCATTGATTCAAGTGACCGAGAATCGTTAACAACGTGCTTGAGATATATCGACTAGGGTCCACAAAAGCAAACGCACAAGGTCGAGGTGCCATTGGTGCGTAGTCTGGGACTATGAAACTAATTGATTCGGGATTGAGCTTACTTGGTCCAGGCTTACCAAGTCACAATGGCAAATATGTCCACTTCGGTAAGTGAAATTGAAAAACTTAATAATAATAATTATAGCACCTAGAGTGTCCATATGCAATTTTACCTTCTTAGTCAAGATCTTTGGAGCATCGTTGGGGGAAATGAAACTTAACCTCCAAAGAAGATAATGATTTAAAAAGATGAAAGGTCCAAGTTAGAAAAGCCATGTACATTTTATCAATAGCCATAGAGGATGATTTACTAAGTAGATAAAAGATACAAGAACACCAAAAGAAGCATGAGATACATTTGTAAGGATATTCGCTCAGACAAATGATACCAAGTTACAACAGCTTGAGAATGAGCTAATGTCAGTCTCATAGCATGATATGATGGTAAGTAAGTATTTTAGTAAAGTTAAATCTTTATGTCAAGAAATTTCTAAGTTAGATCCTCAAAATGCAATTACCGAGACAAGAATGAGGAGGATCATAATCCATGAGTTGCAACCCAAATTTCTTGGTCTTGTTACAACAACTCGTGGATGGGCATATGGAGCCAACTTTAAATTAGATAGAGAATATATTAGCAAATCAAGAGGGATTTAGACAAACAAATATCTAAAACCTCAATCAAAGATGAAGAGAAAACTCTTTACAGTAGAAAGAGAATGCCTTAAGAGATCAAAAGACTGTGAGATCAAAGAATGAAAAATGTAATGCAAGGCAAGGAAGATTTCAAAGAAGGCTGCAAAGAAAGAGCAGGCAACAAAGAGGAGTGCAGTTGAGTTAAGATTAAATAGAAGATAAGACTTTCTATTGCAAAAATAATCAATGTTATAACTATAGCAAAAAATTTCACTATGCTCGAGATTGTTGATATAAACAAGTAGTAGGCAAAGTGGCGACATCATACATATTCAAATGAGAGTGAATAAGAATGGAATCTCCAAGCCTTCTTTGCTATTAAAGAAATAAAAGAAACAATGAAGAAAATGGCACTCTCGTGTATAGAGGAAGTGACTACACTTACAATGGTAAGTAAAAATTTGATCAATTATGATGATGATTAGATTATGGATTCCAAATGCTTTAACCACAAGATAGGAGATGAAGAAAAATTAGTACGCTTGTCCAAGTACAAAGGAGGAAAAGTAGTGATTACAACCAATAACTTAAAACTACCAATCACTGATATTGGCAAGACAATGATTATACCACGACATAGCTTACATCAAGTGCAATTGTAAAACATGTATCATGTGCCAGGTATGAAAAAAAATTATTATTAGTATCACAATTATCAGTGTCCAAAAGTTATGTAGTGTTTAGGCCAAAAAATGTAAAGGTATACCCAAATCTCGAATTAACATGCACACCACTTATTAAGGGGCGAAAAGTAGAATCTGTTTATATGATGTTAGCTTAACATGCCTAAATAGATAAAACTAGTAGAAATGAGATAGTTGAATTGTGGCATAAAAGATTACGGCATGTGAGTTACCTCAAATTAAAGGTAACGATGAAGAAATCTATGCTAAAAGGGCTTCCTTAGTCAAATGTTGGAGAAGATATAGTGTGTGTAGGATGTTAGTTTGGGAAAACACACTAATTGGCCTACAAGGAGTCAAAGTACAAAGCTAAGGAACCTCTTAAATTGGTGCACTTAGACATACTTGGCTCAGTAAAGCAACCATCCATTAGAGGCTTCAGGTATATGATCACCTTTATTGATGATTTTTTAAGGTACATATGGCTAGATTTCTTAAAAGAAAAATCAGAAGCATTAAGCAAATTTAAGAAATTTAAAGAAAAGGTGGAAAAGCAACTTGGTTGTAGAATAAGATGCTTACATATAGATAATAGAGGTGAGTATACCTCACACAAGTTCTCAAAATATCTAAATGAATGCAAGATATGTAGGCAAATAACTTATCCAAATACTCCACAATAAAATGGAGTAGCAAAAAGAAAGAATAAACATCTTGCAGAGATATGCAGGAGTATGTTCCATGTGAAGAATGTATCACCTCGATTTTAGGCTAAGTGTATAAAGACAGCTGCAGATGTGATCAACAGATTGCCTTGGATTTGTATCACCATTTTAGAAGCTATGGAAGATCAAGCCCATTGCAAGTTATTTTTGAGTATTTGGATGCATATGCTATGTTTTTATTCATGATAATCTTCATACAAAATTTGATAAGAAAGCAATACACACTATATTTGTGGGCTATGATAACGAAAGAAAAGGTTGGAGATATTGTGATCCTACAATAGGAAAGTGTTATGTTTCTTGAAATGTGCTATTTGATGAGTTATTATCTTGGTGGACATCACATTTTGTAACACTACCCAATTCAAGAGAAGTTGAGGAAAAAGAAGATGAAGATAACATGCATCCAAGCGTAGAAGAAGTTGAGGAACCGACCTAGGCCTAAAAAGTGAAGTCTTCTTAGAAAATAGGTGTATATCAGCGTACTTTTGAAGAAGAATGGTTAAGCTAATCTAAGAAGACTCAAGGAGAAACAAACGAGGCACAACCTCAACTCAGAAGATCTACAAGACAAAGAAGTCCAAATCTTAAGTATGCTAATGCAGTAATGGTAGAAGTTGATAAGGTGAAAGAGTCTTTCTCAATTGAGGAAGCCTCTATAAAAGAAGAGTAAAAGAAGGCTATCAAAGAAGAAATAGAATTCCTAAAGAAAAACGAGACTTGGGAATTAGTGCCCAAGCTCAAGGATATAAAAGCCCGTGTTTCATGGATGAACCAAGTACTTGGAAGTGCATTATCACTTCTTGCAAGAAAAATTATTGCGAGGCAAAATTGAGATGAGGCATGTGAAGACAGAAACCAAGTTTACAAACATTTTTACCAAGAGCATCAACATTGCAAAATTTGAAGAATTTGGAAAGCAACTTGGCATGACAAAAAAAAACAGCATAAGAGAGAGTAGTCGTTGAGAGGGAGCAATGAAGAGCACCAACAACTCTAGAAGCCCTCACATATTTCTTTAATTTTGGTTGATTTTTGAGAAATCATGGTTTAATTAAAAGTTTCTAGTGAAGACTAGTGTAGGAGTTTCTAGAATAATTTCTAGAACTTTATACATAGTTATAGAACTTGTAAGAATTTTGTAGAAAATGTGTAGAAATCTCTAAAAAACATTCTAGAAGATTCCAGTCTTAGAAAAAATCTACACTTGTAATCTAAACTATAGGATAAAATCAATCCTCACCATTCATTCGCAAAGAAAAATAGTACAAATAGGACAAGAACCTATTTGTAATGAAACTAAGATAGAATTAAGTATGTGAATACTTGTATACACACACATATATACACTTTATTGTCATAATAATAATAATATATAATCTTTGTGTGCCTTGCTATATTCTTACATACTTTGTTACTTGGCATCCAGTTTTCATTTCTCTACAAATTCACGCTTGAGAATTAATCGATGGGGAGAAAATTTGGTTCACAAGAGTTCTTAGTTGTTAAAGCGTCACATTTCCCATATATATTTGTGTGTTAATTAATCATATGTAACAATGTATAAAATGTGTATAAAAACTTTGGTATATAAAACTTATATTGAGATAATTTCGTTATCTAATATGTTAATCCCAGTACTTCTAATTCTAGCATTAGTAATCAAGCTAAGAGGGTGGGATACATAATCCACAAAATACTAGACTTTTTATGAATCATGGCTTCAAATATGACAATCAAACATTTAATTTCATTGGATTCTACATCCATTCTACACAAATCCCAACAAGCAAACGAACCCTTACAATATAACCTATTATAGTAAAGCATGAAAATGAGGACTCCTCCCTTACAAAATATGAAGAATGAAAAATTCCACTTCTATATCTATCTATAGATTTAATTTACCAAATTTCTAATTTCTATACATTATTTATTTTTTTCAAATAATGCAAGAACCCAACTCGATCCTAAAAATTACTTCTTCCCTATTGGAGCCTAATAAATTCTGCACATTATCAGGCCACTCCAATTTTCTTGATAATGGCCTAGGGCCAATTAATTTTGCCATGCCTAAGTGACTTTGGAGATGCATTAGCAGCAGCCCATGGTCAAACCCCATTTCAGCATTTTCAACATCATTAACCAAGATCAACTCTCAACTTCAATATTTTTCATTATTTAGCTACAATTAATAAATCTCGGATCAAGTTGTTATGCCAACAAAGAGAATTAATTCTAATAATAGTAATAAGTTGAATTTAACATTAATAGACAAGTACCTATTGTAGAAAATTTAACAAAGTACATTTGTCATAATTTTAAGATGCGACCAAAGTTAGTCATGTATAAGAGTGACCAATGCTAGATCTTCCTTTTATTCTGTTCCCACATAATTATATTCTCATATACCAATCATCTCTCATGTCTTTTAAACTCTTTTAAAAAAATTAAGTATTTCATAACTTATTTTTAAAATCTTAATGAACTGCTATAATTTTAATGTTATTATATAATTATCAATTTGTCATTATGAATATTTTACAAGCTCCAATATCTTGTTTTATACAAATATTTTAAAAGTTTATTTTTAAAATAAAATCTAACTAATATTTTATAAACTCTAAATAGTAGCTTATAAAATATATAAATATGCAAGATATTTTAAATAACCATCTTAATCTAGATTTTTCATTGAAAAATCCTTATAGCCGAGTACGTAGTAAACATATGATTTCCTAGTCATGCTAGTGGACCGATATCATTACTTGACGTGACAATTGAGGAGTAGGAAAATGGAATATCAAATTTATTAGCAGCTAATACACTTGGTCTTGGTATTTTTGCACTAATTGCTTCCACGTGCACCATATGAATTCGAACCAACTAGTGGAACAACTGGAGTAATCAATTTTACTTTAGTACAATATGTCAATCACTTCTATATATAAAGTATATACCAACCAGTAATAAAGATTGTGGAATTCACTCTGTTAAATAATCAGATCACATCTTGTCGTCTTATAATAGATTCACAAATTATACCATATTGATGACCATCACGATTTTGTCACAAAATATATGATACAGAACATTATTGTAAAATGATATACTAAATAATTTAGAGTGTTTCAAAATTCAAGCAATAATAACTCAAATATTACATACACATGTTTTCCCCCCATAAGAAAACTCGTATTGCATACATCACGTCCTTATTTTCTTGGCAATTCAGGAATTGACATACCATCCCATTAATTTTCTAATTTTAAATATAATTGAGTTAGTATCTTTATCAAACTTTAAGGCTTAGTTTATGCTATTCTGGCATATTCTTTTAACCTCTGTTTCACCTTCAAATATTGCTTGATATGAATGGAGGTAACAATTCTTAACCTAATAAGTAGATAAGAGGATTGCCACTACGACTGCCTTTAGCTCGTAACATTGCTGGAGTTTCATTTAGGGTTTCGATGGGGTTCGATAATATTTTCGAGCCAACCTGGTCAACTTTGGTGGACATCCCGACTATTCTAAATTTTCTAGTGCAACAATATTTCTATCCATTACTGACTTTATTGGCTAGTCTACTCTTATGTTATGCATCAATATGACTTCACTTATTGTCTGCAACATACTGTAAAGATTTAATATACAACATTCTACAAGAGAGCAGGGCATTTGAGACGAAAAATTTGAGATGGAAACAAATTTGTCTCTAATGGATATGTATCAGAGATGGAATAAAGATGAAATTTCAGTTTCGTCTTAATTTTATAAAAGATAAATAAAAAGTAATTATAGTGACAGAATAAAGACAAATTAAAGATAAAAATTATTAACAAAAATACTTTTGTCATTAATCCGTGGAAAATTACTAATTATTGATTGTTTATTTTATTGATGGAAATAATCCATCTTAGTTCCATAATTTTGAGACGACTTTGAGACGAAAATGTTAGTCTCAATTTTCATATATATATATATATATATATATATATATTTGAGACAAATAAAAGACAAAAATTGTTGACTTAAAAATTTTTGCCTCAATTTTTTTCTATAAATTTTTATTCCTACAAGGCATGTGAAATTGCATTTGGAGTTGTTTAGTTACTAAATAATTTGCAATTTTAATTCACCAAGAATTTGTCAACATAATCATAACTTAAAAATAACTTGATCATTTTGGCATATTAAATTGAATGCAATCATTCAAAATATTGAATAATGGTGAGTGAATTTCAAATCTTATGAAGATGGAGGATTGGACGTTTTGAGGTTTTTTTTTCTTCCTTGAGATTTATTTGGACTACTAGGAATATTTGAAGTTTTATTTTTTAGTATGTTTTGATTGGCAACACATTTATTAGGATTGAATTTCACTCTTTGGTACTCAACCGTATAGTTAATGGGGTGCAAGAATATAAATATAATGACTTTATTTTCAATTGAACTAATATGTTAATGCTGAACTATATTCTTATAAGTAAAATAACCTTTTTTCTTGACAACATAGAATATTAGAATTTAAGCATATTTTCATCTTCAAATAATTTACATTAAATAAATTGTATCAGTAAAAGAAATTCTTGACAACTAAGATTATTTTTAAATACTGTAATTTCCTTAAAATATTGTAATTTACCCTTTCTTTATGAGAAGGATAAACACCTATTTTTATGGATTATCAAATTCATAATAAAAAGTTTGAAATTTAGGAAAGAATAATTTTATATTAATTGAAATGACTTGGCAGAGTTCTTAAAATTTAATTAATTTAAAAATAACCTTTTCTAGATATGCAAAATATTTTTTGATAAAACCATATGTAAGTGTATAAATAATGATTTAATTTGAATAAAAAATTAACACAGTCATGGGAATTATTTCCATAATAACTATAAATTCTTAATTTTGTCCTTTGATTTGATAAATTAAAACCCTTCGAGCAAAGATATATAATATAAGAGGCCAAATAAATTAAATTAGAAAGGTGCAAATGAACCCACCAATTTAAGCCCACTTAAGATGGGTTTCCCAACCTATGTAGGGCAAAGCCCACCAAGAACTTAATTAATATAAATACCAACTCTCAAAACCAAAAGTGCATTTAAGTAATCATTTTTATAACTCAAGCTCTAACTCTATGTAAACAAGTTCCTAGAGCAGAAGCCCAATTCTATATTGATTTTCGAAAAGGACCCCGACTCCTTTCCCATGCAACAACTTTATATTATCAAAATTTCCAACTAAAACCTTTATTTTTTTTCAACAAGATGAGAATGAAAAGCATATGAATAAATTATATTCAACATAAATATATAGTTAGCATAATTTCTTTTTTCTAATAAAAATAAAAAGAAAAACTTGATGAATGAACACTTATTTCCACATTGCAATATTTATATCGTATGCATTTATTTTGCTTAACAAGGGTTCAAATTTGAAAGAATGTTTTTGTACATGCAAATTGATGATGGTGGAATCTGTCTATCAATTGACTGGGCTCTAGCCCAGTATAATTGATTAGAATGAGTTGGAGATGATGTTTGGGTAAGCGAGGGTTAAGTCCTGCAACCAAAAATAAATGTTAGGCATGCCAAAGGGCCCTCGGCTAAAGCACTCCAACATTCAAGTCAGTATATAATCAACCAAAACAGAGATTGACAAAGTGAGGGCTTAAGTGATAATAAACATACCTTGTTGAAAGGTTGCAGTGGGATATTTATAGTCTCTCTTGAGAGATTAAAATGTCTGTGATGCCCTTGCTCATGTAGAGAGGGTCTTTATCTTTGTCTAAGGACTTTTAGGTCTTCTTCCTCTTGAAATCTTACTCAAGTGACACCTCTTCCTCCTTCTCAGGACATGGAGGAGATCTTCGCATTTAATGTGAAGGTAGAATGATGGTACAGTGGAGGCATGCTTCATAAATGCGGAGACAAGCCGCCTGTTAGCACATTTAATGTAGCAAAGTAGTGCTTGTGATACATTCAATGCGACAATGACTGGTAGCAAGGAATTGCTTCATGCTTTTCCAATCGACCTCCTAAGGTCAAGAGGTTTCCTTGTTTGTGAGTCATCTAGCCCTGCTTTGGTCGAAGGCTCAAAGGACTTTCTGGCCGAGTGCACAATGATTATTTTTAGGCTGATAGACCATACTTTGGTTAACTAGAAGGACATTAGTAATTGAGCTAGCAAAATATTCCAATAAGATTTTGGGCCTGGTCAATCATCTAGTCGACTATTGGTGGGCTAGGCCTATTAGGCTCTTCTATATTATGAGTACCCCTCACTCCTAGTCCTGATTGAGCTTGCGATGAGAAGGAATGGGGAGTAGCTAACTTAGGAAACAGGAATGTGTTTGACCAGGATTCTAACATGTTTATCATCTTTAAATTTCAAACCTTGACTAGGGTTTCAGTACATTTATTGTGTTAATTACATTAGCCAGTGCAATTCATTAACTGACAGTTGCCTAATAAGTTGCCGGTAACCAATCGTTTTAACTAGTTGATTGACCCCTCAGATGGAGGCTATAAATAGGGGGGTGAAAATTTTCATTTACCACTTTTATTGCAATCTTGAGATGTTGAGCTCTACAAGTTTGTTGCGATCTACTCTTTTTCTTGTCAACATTGCAAGTTCTCTTTAATCTCACCTAGTTTTAATCTTCTACTGTCGACTAATTTTTATAGTAAAGATGCTTAGAGTTTTTAGAGAGGGTAGTAGTAGAGGGAGTGATTTTGAGGAGACATGGTCGAAAGTGAATTCGACCAGGATGTTAAATGACTCAACTAGTGAGACTAACGAGTCTTTTAGTGATAGTTTTAGCTCCTCTGACAATTCAAGTGATATAAAGGTTGGTGTCGAGGGGGAGTTGGGCCAAGTCAACCTCATGTGCCTTGAGGTAAGCTGTTTACAACTGATCACTATAGCGATATAAGATATGAGATTAAAGATAGTGATCTTGAGTTGATTAGGCATCTATATCATATTCCACCAAAGTTCGAATTAATTGCTCATGAGCCTAGTGATAAGATGCATCAATCTCCAGCAGGTTGAATAACAATCTTCAAAGATACCCTAAAGTGTGGACTTAAGGTCCCAAAAGTGTAGCCTAAGTCGACCTCACCACTAGTCTTTAGGCCTGCATCACCCAATTACTCCCAAATTGCTTCTCGACCCTTTATAATTTTATTGTTCTAATATTGATACATGGCTAACCTATTTCTTTCATAAATTCCAACAACCTTTTTCAACACCCAATGCCTTGAAAGTTAGGTAATACTGAAGAATTGGGCTTTTGTTACCTTATTGCCTACCCTCGTCGAAAGATATTAGTGACCCCCTTCTCTTCACATGACCAAACCTAGAGAAAATGCTATTTATTTATTCGCAATCCTGGGCGGGTCGGGTTCATTTTATGTTAGTATTTTTAATAAAATTATATTTTTATAATTTTTATTAATTAATTGCCATTAAGTATTATATTACAGTAATATTCATTATTACTATCCCTATATTCATGTAATGTGTGACTGTAATGTAAAATAACATTAAATTAGTGTAAATAAATAATTTGCAGCAACTTTTACAAATAACACTATAAATAAATATGAATGGCATGTTTAGGGGAAAAAAATTTCGCATTACTTAAATGCCTTGCAAATACATTATTGTTGGCATTGTCAATCAAATGTTACTAGTTTTATTTGTTATTTATTAATCAAATACCACTAAATATTGTATTATAGTGACATTTTCTATAGTCATCACCATGTTACTCTTCTATGTCATATACTGTAGAATGTCAAAAAATTAGACCCACTAATTAATATTTTGTAGTAGTTTTTCTAAATGATTCTTAAATAAATATAAGAGGCCTTTTTAAGAAAAATTAGAGGTACTAGTTAAGTAACTTTAAATTATATTTTTATTAGTATTCTTAATCAAATATCAATATTTTATATGTCATTTAATAATCAAATAACATTAATATTTTATTCCAATGAATCATTGCTAGCTAGTAGGGAAAATGCCGCTAAACATTGGGGATCAGTAGGGAAATGAATCATTGCTAGTTACATGTTATATATAGTAATTGGAAGATTATTTAGATTTGTTTTCTAGTTATAGAGATATTTTAGTTAAACAATTTTTGGTTTATCTTGGTAAAAATTGTCGTGTGTGAGAGCATAGTGCCTTTTTTTTATATAAGACAGATTCTCAGTTTCAATAAGAATTTTGTTGATCTAACATTATTTGCATCAGATATTATTTATGTATAAAGTATTCTTTTATAAGCTCTTATTAAACTAAAATGTGTAATAAGGGTAATACTGTTAAAAATCGATTACAAGAATAATTAGGTAAATTTATAAAAAATAACATTAAACCTAATATCAATTAATCAAGTAAAAGGGTCGGAAAAAGTCCAAAGAACAAACTAAATGCGCAAAGAGGAACCAAAAAAAATCCTAATAGGCCTAAATCTATCATGACTAAATATTATAAATGTTGAGTCCTAGCGAGAACTTAGAAGGAGGAGAGGAGGGGAGGAGTCATTCGCAGAAACTTTCAAAGTTGAAGAACTTTTGATAAGGCAAGATCTCTTTGTGTACATTTTGTATAAAATGAACTAACATGCTGCGTTTCTCTAGAAAAGACCTTGCTCTATTTCCAAGCAACATCAAAAGATAAATGGCATAAATATAAAAAAAATGCAAAAATAAATTAATATACTCAAAATGTATATAAAGATTGATGTTATTGGCTATTTTAAGTGTTTATTTATCAAATTTTTGAAAATTTCTACTATATCAATAATATATGTATTTCTGTACCATAAAAGATATTTATTTCAAATATTTGAAAATTAACTTTTTATATTGTGTTAACTGTTGAAAATTAAAAATGTTTAGTTGAAAACTTTTATAATATAGAAATAAAATTAAGATATTACAAAAGTTGTGGTAACTGTTGAAAATTAAGATATTTGAGAATTGATTTTTTATATTGTGTTAACTAGTGAAAAGTTTTTTAGTTGAAAACTTTGATAATATAAAACTAAATTAAAATATTACAAAAGTTGTGGGAAGCAATCTCTCAAATTCATAATATGCTTTAAACTCAAATTAAAATATTAGTTATATTCCTGATATATGATTTTATCCAAAATAATATATTTTGCTTATACAAAAAATATTAGCTAAGAATAATTAAAAACTTAAAAATTATTTGATAAGTTTCAGGCTTACATATCAATCAAAGAAAAATTATTTGTTTATCAATTTTAAACTTTTCATCAAGAAAATAACAAATTGATATTCAACAAAATACATGCATTATCCTTCTTATAAGACATGGGTAACTGGGTAAGTTGTAAAGCTTTTTATTTAACCCTCAAGTAATATTTTTAGTATTGCATATATTATTAATATATAAAACAGAGAACTACAATAAAAAATTAATTTCATATTTTATGATTGATGTTTAATAACATATGCAACCATTACTTTATGATTGAAGGAAAAGAAGAGATAGGAGGATTTCACTAAAAAATATTTTCAATTTGTTTTCCGTATCACTATGAGTATTTTTATTGAAACACTCATTTGAAAAATAAGTGAAAATCGATGGTTTGAAATACATTAATTTAATTTGAAATTATCCCAACAAATCTAGCGATCGTATCGAAGCAAATCTGTAGATCTGGACACTATATATATTAAACAAATTGTAGTATTATAGTAATGATGGTTAATTTTGATGGCAATTAGCTAGCTGGATTACTTATTTTGTTTGTGTTGAAGACTCTATCCCTCCTCCCGAACACCGCCTTTATAGCCAAGCCACAAATTCTCTCACGCACAATTGCTTATCTTCGACTATTTTCCAGGTAGCCACCTCTCGTTCGAGGCGCGGGTCTCTCTTCTTAAAATCAATTAAGACCAACTTTACATGCGATATTTTCCTCTATATCAATTGACGTTTTGAGTATTTTATTGGTTTTGGTGCAGGAAATATATATCAGAGTACTTTCAAGGAACTAAGAAAGTAAAGAATGAAGGTGAATGTGGAGGTCGTGAGCCGAAAATTGTTAAAACCATACAAGCCGACTCCGCCACACCTCAGCCCTTACAGGGTATCTCTAATAGATGAACTAAACCCACCAATTCATGTGATTCGCATCCTATACTATCCATCTGATGCTGTTGAAGGAAAAAATGTCCGCTTATTGGAAGAATCACTGGCTCAAGTCTTGCCGCTTTTCTACCCATTAGCCGGCAGATACAACAAGGAAAAACATCATGTGGATTGCAACGATGAGGGTGCTGTGTACTCGGAAGCCCAAGTACTCAACTGCCAACTAAATCAACTTATTGGCATGAAATCAGAGCTGCAGCTCAGCAATCTCCTCCCACTTGATACAGCCGAAGCGGACGAGCTGAACGACCCGATGTTGGCAGTACAAATCAACAGGTTTCAGTGTGGTGGCCTGGCCATTGGCATATGCGCTTCGCATAGGATTTTCGATGCTTGCTCACTCGGCATATTCCTAACGGCCTGGGCCAATGCTGCCACCGGCGGTGAATTGGTCATTTGCCCAGATTTCAACTCTCACTCGTACTTCCCCTCCGAGGACGTGTCCCCAGTTGATTCCGGAGTGTCGAGAACTCAGGACAAAAGAATTGTCACTAAGAGGTTTGTGTTCGACAAGAATGCAGTATGGAGACTACGGGAGAGCATGACCACCGAATGGAGATCAACCGCAATCGAACGGCCTCCGTCGAGGGTGGTGGTGGTGTCTGCAGTTTTGACGCAGGCTCTTCTGCGTGCGGACAGGGCAAAACATGGCAAGTCAAGAAATTCCTTCATTGCTCAAGAAATCAATGTTCGAGAAAGGACTGTTCCACCTGTGCCCAAACATTCGTGCGGCACATGGGTTTCAATGTCTTCCCTGGATTTCACCCCGGACGAGAGCCATGAAATGGGGCAGAATTTTCCAGGAATGGCTTTAAAAATGCGGGAGACCACCATTCAGGGCGTTAAGGACTGCGCCAGAATATTGACTGACAAAGAGTTTGGAAGATGGGCATTGGTTGACAGTTATTTTGATGCGGCTCGGAAAGCATATAGCCCTGATTACAAGGTTATATGGATAACTGATTGGTCCAAATTTGGAGACTATGAACTTGATTTTGGATTTGGGAAGCCCATCTGGGTGAGCTTGGCGGATGTGCCTCTGCAGGATCTTTTCATTCTAATGAACACCAAAGATAATGATGGCATTGAAGCGTGGGTCTATTTGCATGAGTCGGACATGACATTTTTCGAACAGGATGAGCAACTTCGAATGCTAACCGGTACCACACAATGAGGCTAAAAGAATTTTTATTTTTATTTTTTGTTTTCGGGTTTTGGTTTCGGTTTCCACAATAAGAACGTATTTTGTGTATGTGTGTGGGGGATGCAGAATTTACAAGTTGTATTTCTTAATATTAAATGAACAAGTTGAATAATGTTCGCGAGAAAAACAACAAAATTTGCATTCTAATTTATTTTTGAACTTTTGTAAATAATTAAATAACTGGTATAAATTGCAATTATCATTTGTTTGCTATATGAATTAGATATTGTGGGGTGTCTTTTCATTGTAAAACCACTCCAACAGTCAATACAGACGGTTAAATATTTTTCAAATTACTAATTTGCACAATAAAAAATTATTTAGAATGGAGAATCTAAAATTCAACTACTCTTCTTCATCTGCACAGTTAATCATGTAATATTAAATTGTCTTTTCGGACTATTTTGATTTAGCGAGGTTATTAATTACTTGTGTCAGCTGCTATTTTTTTTATTTTTTTTGTTATTTCATAACTATACAAGCATTATCCATGATACTAACAGATCCAAAATGGAAAATGTATGAGATATCGTACAACTGTCACAAAAGGAATTTCCTAAAAAAAGGATGGGTTGAATCGATGGATTATCGGTGTGAGTTAGCAAAATAAGAAAAGTCATGAAATAAATACTATCTTTACTTTTATGGGAGATCAGGGATAAGAATTACAAATAACTAATAATATGAATCCTTCAATTTATTTGTACACTTCAATATAGTCTTTAGTCTTTACCAAAATGGTGGCTTGCAATATTACATATGGTACCTAAGGTAAAACTATTATTTGCCATTCTAATAAATTTAGTTTTTTCTTTTTCTTTTTACATTGAATATATGGCCATGTTGAATATCCATACAATATATATAATTGTAACAACCTCACAACTACCTTGATGATATATATATATATATATATATATATATTTAAATTAGTAGACGAAATTGACTCTATTTTAAAAAATAACAATAAGATAGTTTTACTCTCTCTCTCTCTCTCTCTCTCTCTCTCTCTCTCTCTCTCTCTCTCATTTTACTTTTTTATTAATTTTTTCTTTGCTTCATCATTATTTTTTATTTAATTAAAAATTTAAATAAAATTATTAAAATTATTAAATTTGTAATATGATAAAAGAAAGTAAATAAATGGATTTAGTTATTTATTTTATAATTAAAAATTTAAGCAATCGTATAGAGTGTGCGCAAAATAATAGTTTTAGTGATGGATAACATTTTTTAACACAAAAAAATTGGGGTATGAAACTTAGCAAATGTGATTTTTTGTTGGACAAACTAATATTTTTTAGACATTATCTATATGGCGCTACATGCAATGTAGTGTCTCATATTTTTCATGTTATTATAAAACTTAATTAATTGAGATTAGTTAATTATTTAGTAAAAATTAAATCTTTTTTATTAGAATTACCTTGGATTCTTATTAATAACAAGAAAAAAGAAAGAAAGATGAAATAATAATAATAATAATAATATTAATAATAATTAATTAATTAATTAATTCTTCTTCTTCTTCTTCTTCTTCTTCTTCTTCTTCTTCTTCTTCTTCTTATTATTATTATTATTATTATTATTATTATTATTATTATTATTAGTAGTAGTAGTAGTAGTAGCAGCAGCAGCAGCAGCAGTAGCAAATGTGTAGATAATGATAGAAATTTTAGCATTTCCAATTCTTGTAGAACACCTAATTCTTTTAGTCTCCTTCTCCATATCACATTCAAATTACTAATCCCTCTCTATAACACACATACAACCTTCAAATTTTCTACAAAGTATTTTTCTTAGAAAGTTCATAGCTTAGTCCTCTTTTTTGAAGAAATTCCAAATGGTAAGGCAAGAAAATGACCACTAGGAAATCTATAACACCTCAAGCTTTTCAGACTTTCAATTAAAATAATATTTATGGTTAAAACACATAACTCAACAAAATAAATAATAGATTAAAGAAATTAAGCGACAACAAAACCTCAATGATATTAACTAGGGGTTATGTGTAGTTATTAAAAATTAGGATGTTGGAATATAAATAAGACAAGGACTTAATAGACTAAAACCTTAACCAATTGGGGCTAATGTGTAAAGGATTTAAGATAGAGGGTTTCAATTAAAGCAGAACTAAGGCGTAATTACTAGAAATGTTAATTGTCAGAGAACAAATAGATGGGAGCCAAAAGTTGAGTGACCAAATTAAAGAGTGGGGACAAAAAAATGAGGTGGTTTAAAAAGCATAAGGGCCTAGCTAAAGGCGGCACAGGATTTTAGGGTTAATATGCAATTAAGGAAAGTATGTTTATATAAAACTTCAAATAAAAAAAAATTATCTAATTCATGGAATTGAACCGTACACCAATTGATGTTGTGACAACTTGAAAATCAATTGAAAAATATGAAATAGTCTCCATAGATAGATTTTACTCGACTAAATGAGCAAATTGAAACTAAATACCCTTTGAAACCGCTACCATAGTCAGCAGGAATGGAAGGCAACAGCAAGCACGCAGCTATGGTAACAGTTCTACCACATACAATTGTGGAAACTCAATGGGGCTTCTGGGTTCTTGGTCAAAATGATGTTGGTTGAACAATGGTGGCATCAATTTGGTGAAATAAGAGACGGTAGTAGAGAATTGAAGTGCAGCAGTGCTAAGGTGGCCAGTGGCAGTTCTTAGCCTTTTGATGCCTTAAACGGTGGAATATGCTAAAATTGATTTAGGGGTTTTGCAACCGATTTTGAGGTGCACCTTCTAGTAGTGTCGGCTCTATCTCTGGTGGCCATGCATGACTGTGCAGTAATTCGATGATAGTGTTTAGAAACATATTCTTAGCCTAATAAAATTACCTTTGAGCTACAGTTCAGGCCTTAACATGGTCTAATTTGAGTTATTTTAGTCGAATTTTATTCAGTTTATTTTTTGAATTTCAATTAGATTATATTGTGAGATTAAGACCTTAAGTTTTCGAGAACCATCTAAAGTTCCAACTAAAAATGTGAAATAATTTTTCATTATCTCAATTGAAGTAATGAGCCTCCCAATGTTAGGAGGCTCATTACTTCAACTAATCCACATGTTCCTTGAAAGGTCTCGTAATTGTTGAGAATGTTGCCTAAAAGCAGTACTAATCTAAACTAGAAATTAAACAAAGTAATTTTGGAATTCAAGCTAAAGGCTAGAAACACCTGATTAAGGGGATTTGGTTTTTGAATTAAAATTACAAAATAATTATCTAAGAAATTAGGTCCTCGAGTTGATTGAATTGAAATTAGTTAACTCAAATTTAAAAGAATTTAACTTTGTAGTTATTCAATTAAGGATCAAATTTGAATAGGCCTAATAGTTGATATGCTTCTTAAAATAGAACTAATGAATAAAAGTTTAATCTGAATGGATTAAATTATGAACCAAACGGGTAACCTAAGGAGTAATAAAGTTAATACCTAATATGACTGATTATGAGAATTGAGTCTAAAATATGAATAAGTAGGATATATTTGAACACCCTAACAATTGAATCAAGAGCACAGTGATATTCAACTTCTTGATTTTTATGCAACTAAGAAAAATTATGGAAGACGAGTTAAAGTAAGACTGTAAGCTTATGAACTTTATTAAGCTAATTTTAGGAAATTAAACTTAATGCTACTCTAAATTCTTTATTTGTTTTAGGTTAATTAGATGACAATGTATTGGTTGGCATGTCCACTGAGAAAAACCTTAGTACTTGATACCATTAGGTGAGTTTATACTTGACAATGCAGGGTTTCTTGGCTGGGAAAGAACATATATGCTAGATATATATATCAATGTTGCTTGTTCCTTTCTACATGGGGATTGAAAAATATATTGCTTGCTCCATTCTATACTGCTCCTAGTGGTTTTGAAAAATTATTTGAACTGCTCTTCTTTAATTTTTGGTATTTGAGCCATCGTTATTTGAATTCTTAAAATACTTTAAATTATTGAAATTGTAAACCATGTAATTAAAATGGTTTACTTTATGCTACCGCTACATAAGTTTTAAAATGCAAGCGGATTGCAAACTCTGTCTACATCGCCATGTTTTACATGAACTATTGTTTATTGCTCCTCCTTGATTGATAATACTTTATTTATATTTAGCAATTGTGAGATAAAACCAGATGAGTATTCTGCAAGCTACAATTTTACTAATCTCACGCTCGCCATCTCGTACTATTGATTGCAATCTTGCATTGATTCCTACATTGATTGATTGTTATGGTGAGTTGAGGCATTGATTGAGAATGTTTTTGGCTCCAGGATTGGCATAAGAGGATGATCAGATGGTACTAGACCAATGGTGGTTGGTCTTTCAACTAGTACCTTATTGATTGTATTCCTATCTCATAGCTTATTAATGGTTAGCTATCTACAAGTGGGATAAGGCATGGGTTAGCAATGCCTAGCCTTGCCTAATGATCAATCAATTATCCTAGCCGATCACTTGGAACGTGGAGGGATAAGAATTTCAGTATTTTCAAAAATGAGGTGACAAGGTTGGAGAATCACCTACAGCTGAATTGCAAAAATAATTACTATTTTGTAACTGATAAACTTTCCTAGACAAACATGTTTCCCTACATGTGTTATAACAATTTTATAATTGCAAAAGTCTAGATTATTATTTGTTAATCCTACAATGGATTATTATTACACCATACACTCATGTTATCCATTTGTTAATAATTCACTAAGTTATTTAGACTTATATCTCTTGTATTATACTTTTTGTTATTTATCCCTTACAGGAACAATTGATGAATCGAACCACACGATACATGAGGTATAAACTTGATGAATATGCAAAATCATAGATTTTTATCAATTAAGTTTTTGATGTGAATATGGTGGATCAGTTTTGACAATGTTAAGTGTGATCCCAATATCCCAGACAAATTGATTTTGAAAAATTTTGTTTGTGGAAATTCTACATTATTGTAGAAATCAAATACTTTGGATTTTTGAAAGATTTATTTTATAGAAATCTTATGTGATAGATTTAGTAGCACCTCTCAGATGAGGCATTGAGAGGTGGTGTCAAAGGATTGGTTTGAAAACTTGAGCTATGCTACGATATGATCCTCAAAATGTTGAATTTCTAATTAGTTAAGATTAAGCCTAACTTTGAAATTTGAACAGGATATGAATTGTTGGTAAAATGTTCAATCCAAATGATGTAAAGGGTTGTATTAGGCAACCTACCAATATATGATCTGTAACAACTAAGGCATCAGGCATATGACTTTTACATTTGTGAAGAATAATACTTTTGAGGACATATATGGGGTGCAAACATGTTTGAAAGTACTTTAACTGATAAGTAGATGATAACTCTATATAGAATTGAATTTGATGAGTAAATGATCTTTTTAGATCATTATTATGGACAAATGAGCGTAGTATGGTTTAAATAATATGGTTATCTGGGGAAAATAGTATGTTGACAAATCAAATATCCTTGTAATATCGATTTTTTGAATTAATGGAGATTAAGTGTGACATAAAAAGTTGGCTCAAACATAAACTTATGGTACAAAGCTTGAAATTAGAGAGTAAAGGATTGATACTAGGACAGCCAGCTAATATATACTCCATTACTCTTGACATATCCATTAGATGACTATATTAATGTCTAGTGGAATAATACTCTTGGAATTGCATCATTGCGCGAGTACATTTGTGATAGTAGAACTGGGAACCAAATGATCATTTTGTGATAATTAGTATTCTGACATATACATATGATTGAGATCCATATAACATTATTATATCAAAAATCAACATTTCAATAAAGAAATGGATTAGCATAACTACATTATGGTGTTGAATTAGGAAATATTCCCTATAAGGAGAACATTTAAGATGATTGATGGCTAACATGTATATATAGTTATGATTTAAATGTTAAGCAAAACTAGTTTGTTGACGGTGAGAGAGCTCACGTGTATGCTTATAAGATAACAATAGATAAGAATGAAAGTGAGAATGTTTGTGAGAATGAAGTTATGAGAAAGACATATCGTGAACTCAAAAAGAAAGGTACAATATTTTTAGGGGACATAGAAGGCATCCATAGCTAGTACTGGAATTTTAAAGGAAAATATCTAGTAAGGATATGGAAATGATCAATGAAGAAGGATTTGGTTGAATTAAATAGAAATGATGAGGTAAAAAGGACTATGACTAGAACCTTGATCGAAAAGATAATGGTGAAGAATGGGGAATATTATGCTGAGGATATGTATTCCATTATCTAAATTTAGGAACAGAAAACATGTAAATGAGAAATAAAGAGACCAATGTTTGAAAATGAGAAAGTTCACCCCAACCTTGGCAATGGGAGCCTAGGATCATAAATTATAAACATTAAAATAATATTTAAATCCTGAATGAATACATCCATAAAAATGACTTATTATAATATGCTATGTATTGAACTTGATTGAATAAATGATCTTATTGATGATATACCGACCTGGCTCTCTTTTCTTACATAATCAAGTAATCAGTTAGATTGATTAAAAATCTCAGTACCCTAAGAGTTAGAATTATTTATAAGTATACTGAAAAAATTGTATGTAAAGCTTGTGAATAAATAAAATTATATGTACTAATTGAACTCTAGAAAACCTTACACAACATTTTGGTGTCCTATATTTTTTGTGATGATTCTACAACTTGATGCTATTTAGAAATGCTTCAGACAACACCAGAGACTAACTAAAGTGAAACTCGTCCCAAAAAGCTCAAAACTTCATTATGTAGGAATTGGCATCACAAAAGGATTTTTGGTTACATACACAACCACCAACATATTAAATTATAGTGGACAACTACCAACTAACCAGCTAACCCATTAGAACACCAGGATGAGAATGCTCTAACTAGAAATGTACAAGAAAACATAAATGGTAGTGCTAATTCCTCACATCAACATTATGAATAGATTTTGAAGCAAGAGGGCATGGGATAGAATCTAGTTGTAGTGAAATGTTACCTATGTGGTTCTATTGACAAACGAAACTAGGTCAGTAGCTTTAAAAATGCCATTAATGACCTTAAGGTGAACAACTTGAGCAATTCATCAAATTTCATTCCCCGAAGTTTATGAAGGGATTAGTGAGTAGAACGTAAGGGTATTGATTGAGAAAACATAAGGGGATCCTCTAAATATTGAGTTACCATGTTGAATGAAAGAATTAGGTACACCATTTTCTTTTTAAAAGGACTATGTATCATTACTGAAGGTTTGTGGAATAGTGATAGGAACAAATTGAGACTCTTTGAATATGGGGTTAAAATACCTTCCCCACATAAACTACTTGGCTAATTGCATAAGTCTATAATCTATTTAAAGTGGAGCCAAGATTAGGATATTAATAATTAGAAATTAGAGAAAAAGATACATTAATAATTACCCCTATTTATGATAAGAGCACCATGAATTAAAATAATGTCATTTAGATTAAACAATGCTCTCATAGCATTTATAGATATGATATATATATATATATGATGTTCTAATTTATTGAATCAGTTTGTAATGATTTTATTAAGGGCATCTGCTATACTCAGAATCGAGGAAAGAGCCATACTATATTTACTTTTGGTGTTGCAAACACTAGTAGAAATGCAATTTATGTCCAGTTAGTAATTTGGGTATTGATTGAGAAAAAAGTATATCTAAGGGTATGAAGAAATTTTGTAAAATAAGGGAAAAGATCAACATTGTGCTAGTTACCATTTTTCTTACAGAATGTAAAGGATTGTTCCATGCATCTATACTCCAACAAAAGAATTGGCCACAAGAAAATGATTGCATGTGTCTGAGGAGAACTTAATTCATGGAAATAGGATTATCTCATTCAGGATATAGGATTTGTTGCCATGGTTTCCCTTACAAAAAATGGAGTCACATTTTGTTAATCGATGAAACTTCTTGGAAAAATATGATTATAATGTGTCATCTAAATTCAAATATTTGAATCAAAGATTGAGAAGAAGTATGAGTGCTATAAGAAATCCTAATCATGGATTTCAAAGCAATGTAGTAGAATTAGAAGTTAAGAAGTTACATAAAATAGAAGAAAAGATTAAATGATAGAAGGTCTTTAGAGTTAGAAGTTGAAACCAAAGAAAGAAATAACTTGGGAAGAAACAATAAAAGATTCAAGTCAAAATATCAACTAGCCTCTTCCTTAATACTAGAAATAATCCTTACCACAAGTACTAATCCCAAGAAAAGTTTATGAATTTTGTGGTGATACTTGTCATAGTGAATTTAAATGTTGGAAGAAACATAGAAAAATGTATGTGGTGTGGCAGTGATCAACATCATGTCAAGGATTATCCTGAGAACAAAAAATCCACCTCAAATATTTAAGGACACAAAGGAAAACATGTAGCAGAGACTAGTGGAAATTAAAAAAAAGAAATATTTTTATCAAGAGTATGATTTACATCTATCATATTTTGCGAAGCCATGACCTTAGTACTAAAAAGTCTCTTACACAACCTATTTCATTCTAAAGTCGAACCAATGTTTAAACACCAACCTCCCAACTCTTTATAGTTGTAGAAATAGTAACTGACATTTGAATGAGGCTTCCTTAGTTAGCATTTGAGCTAGAGAAAATATCTAGGGGAAGATTATAAGAGTGCTTCGCATTTCATATTAGCACGCTAGAAGAAAAGGTAAAGGTAAAGGAATCATAACATCAAAGAAATGACTTGAAATAAGATGATGATATATGTCAGCATTATCTTAAATTCTTCTGAAAGTTAGGAAAGAATCCAAATTCTTTTAAAGCTCAAGCTTTTCATACTTTCAATTAAAATAATATTTGGAGTTAAAACGCATAACTCAACAAATAAATCATAGATTAAGGAAATTAAGCGATAGTAGAATGTAATGCCTTAGAGTTTTATATCATACTTAATTGATTGCTTTACCATATTAATTTTTCTATCAATTAAAATAATAGTAAAGCATAAAATAGATTTCGTTAGAAATTAGAAAAATATAAAATATATTATCTCATTGTCAAATATTGATAACTATATTTTTATGTGTTATGTATATATTTCGTATTTTGGGGAGTATACATTATAGTTCTACTTGAATTAATATTATATTAATACTAGAAATAGAATAATTGTGACATTAGAGAACAATAATAAAGATACTAAAATTATAATAGGCATATCCTAGTCCTAGAAGGAAAATAATAAGAGTCCATCTTAGATCAAACACTTCCCTCATATAGATATTTTCCAATGATTAAAATCCTAATCTTATTAGACGCAAGAGAGAGAGAGAGAGAGAGAGAGAGAGAGAGAGAGAGAGAGCAGAACAAAAGAAAAATGAAAGAAAAGGAAAAAAGAGACAGGCAATTGCACAACTCTATTAGGAGAAATTGAGTCTTTTGGGCTAAATAAGAAAATTGGTTAGTGTTAATTTTGATCTATTTGTTAGTAAGTGATCTTATTAGTTGAAGAATTAGTGTGTACATTATGCTACCAATTTTGTTTCCCAGATTGGCAGACCCTAACAAAGGTTTACAAAATAATGAACAGATAATGATCAAAAGTTCAAACAAATAATGGAATTCAATAATTGAGAATCAATTATTTCTCAGAACAAGATCGGCTTAACCCTTACAGGGGTGTACTACAAATAATAAATAAGCTTATACAAATCAAATACCAGAGCAGTAGAACCTCACCTCAAAAGCCTTAGAAATACTATCACCGCCTACTGGTCTGCATGACCTAGCTCCTCATCTCCTATCCAAAAAAGCGAGTTTACTATCAAAATCTTTATTTTGACATTATAATCACAATTATACAGATAGTGGTTTAAAATCAATAATTATTCAATAATATTGTATTTTAGAGTTTAGTCTTGATATCATCAATAGGTATCATACAAATTACAACATCAATATAGGAATATTTGTGAGGTTCATACTTATTTCGATAGAAGGAAATATAATTAGATCGTTAATTATATAATTAACCGTATAATGGTACACAAAATTGATAATAATAGCTCAACTATCTTTAATAACCTAAATTTTGCCACTTAGGTATCTAATTCATAGAATTAGGATTTAATCCTCCAATTAACTTAATTAACTAAAGTTACCATATAATAATGCAAATTCGGGTCCACTAGGCACATCTATATATCCATGCATGCCAATTTCGTAAATCTAATACATATCTCCATATCAATATATGTACACAAGGTTTATATGAGTAAAATTGACACAACATATATGTATATATATAACCCTAGTCCAACTCTTTACCCCAGATTTGTCTACCGGAGCTCAATCTTCATGAACTAACACCACTAATGCATTCACTGTGTCAAGATAAAGAAATTACCACAATGCCACCATCGCATTGTCATCCGCCGCTGGAGAAGGTCACCACCACCGCCACTGTTCGATGCTCCTCAACTTTAGCAATCCAAATCCCTAGTCAATTTAAACCTCAAAGCTACAACACCACCACTCATCGCTGTCTTAATTCTCTCCACTTCCGTCATCATCCGTGGCCTAAACTTAAAACTTAATATGCCAAATTGTTCCTTAAGCTGAGATCTACAAGAATCACTACTCAAAACAAAGTTTTTAATGCTGCTCTACCAACTAGCCACTCACTATTGTCTCTTGATTTTGGTCGTCAGCTTTTCCAATAGTTAACTGGTCGAAATGGGTTGTAGGTGGTGTCAATGAACTCCTGAGAAGGTAGGGAAAACAATGGTGGGTTTAGTTTCCTATTTTGAGTCATTGTCGATGACAATAGTTGGAGGTAAAGGTGATAGCGCTTAGTGAAGATAATGAAGAAGGTGATAGTATTTGGTGAAGAAATGAAGAAAATGGGGGTGAAATGCTATATATTGAACTATTTTCTCAAATTTTAAATTAACTCGCAATACTTTTTTCCATCATTCAATTAAGTCCTCTAGAAAGTCAACCATTTTTCAATCAACTCCCAACTTAGTGAGTGCCCCAAACTTACCCATTTGACCAAAATTATGTCCACGTGGACTCCTAAAATTTAAAATAATGATGCAATTAAGTCTTTCCTATTTGCATTTTAACCCCCAAAACTTACAAAATCATGGCAATTGAGTCCTCTTTATTTATATTTGGCCCCCAAAATTTTTCAAAATAATATTTTGTTTTCTTAAAAAAAATATCTTATTTCCTAAAATGCTAAAATTTGGGGTTTTACAAGATTATTTTCAACACTTTTTTGTCTACTTTTCGATGGAATTTTTAATATTTTTTATTTTTTACTTGTGCTGACTAAATATAGATGAATTTTTTATGGATAATTATCATAATTATTTTTTATTTATAATAATTTTCACCAGAAAGCCCTCAGAATTATGTTGTAAATGCATTATTTTTTAAAAATTTTATTTCATTACAATTGTAACTTGTGGATGTGGGTATATAAAATAACATATAACTATAATATAAGAAAATTAGAAACGACTAGAATAAATCAGTTGGTGTACTTACAATACACGGACGTACTTAATTTGTAAAAGTAATTATATTAATAATATTTATATACACTCCACTCCCCAAACATCAAATCTCGAAGGGCCTAGGAAATTTTTGACCAAGTCATATAGGGCACCTAGACCTTGCTCTTAATTACCCTTGTAAAGAATTTGGCAATTTCTAGCAATGGTGTATACTTGCATAAATTCTTAACATTAATATATTAAAAGAAAAATAAAACAACTTTTATATAATAATTCAAACTCAACAATAGCGTCTTTCGGGACACAAGTATACCCTATTAGCCCATATGGATGGAATCTATGCTGCCTAATATCTGGTCAATTGAAGAATCTACTACTAGTGATCTTGTGGAATGGTCGAGTTGAGCAGTAGGGGATAGCTAAGTGCCAGGTGGGGTGGTGGATGGTGACGGAATGCCTATGGGAGTAATAGATGGTGGTGGGGATGAGTAATGCTATCGTGAAGATGAGTATGGAGAATGGTATGTGGATGACCTCACAGTGGCATCAGAGGA